>PVJO010035206.1:0-10152 GCA_004026905.1 Hystrix cristata | reverse complement strand
CCAAATTTACAAGTCACTCATTACTCTAGGATCCTTTGCACTGACTTCCATATCCTTAATTCTAGTATTCGGGCCCTCTACCACCATAACTCAGAGCACAGTAAAAATGTTGGCAACAGAAAATCTCCTAATCCAAAAATTACTAACAAGCCTATTGCTTTAAAAACACAATATCCTTCTTTTCTGGTTTCCTTGTCCAGTAATTCCCAGAATTTCCATAATTCATAAACATACACTCTAGTTCACTGAGTGAATTTTTGCCCACCAAGGAGGCTTATGTGCCTGATTTATAGTCTGTAGACAGCATGACTCTTTCCTGCTCACATGCTCATAAAACTATCTTCTCCTTCTGCCTTGTGTTGTATTGACTGTCAATGTCTAACATACTCTAAGAACATCTTTGCTCTTCTCTGCTTGTATCTGAGCTGTAAAATTCTGCTGGAAATAATCACATGCCGAGGAAGGAAAAATCATTTTGAATCCATTACTTAATGTCTTAACTGAATCCTCAAACAACTCCTTGAGCCACTGCTCAAATATTCTAGGGCCACTTTTTTCTCTCATCCTTTCAACCGCAAACCCTCATCCCCACTGTTTTGTTTATTCCACACAGAAATCCTTATCTCCTATTTCCAATTTCCTGTTCACATGTGCATCGCTATGTTTACTGGAATAGTCACATGTCTTTGTTATCCTGATTGTATTAAAGCATATGTCTCTTATCCAAATACCAGTGTCTTTCTCAGTCAGTTGAAGGCTGCCTGTCCCAATGAGACTTTCTCCAGAAGGATAGAAAAATAATTAAGGATCTGAAAAGTGTATATCTGTTCATTTGATCTAAGTCTTCCCTTTTATTCACATCCAGATCTACTCAAAGTGTCCTATGCGTGCAGAATTCTACTGTCATGCTATTGTTTGAGAGACTGACACTTGTTTCCCCTTGGTCTGCTAATAGCAATGGAAGTTTTCTTGAAACAGCTAGTCCTTCTGCCCCAATTAATAGACTTCATGTACCGTTGAGTTTGGGGTTGGCTTCAGAATGGAAAATGTGACCATGCCCTGATTGAGCATCACATCATTGTATTTGGTTAAATATGGCTGCATCTATCAAAGAGAAATAATCAAACTTAACCTGGTCATTTGCTGCAGTTAAAAATAGGCAGTTTCTCTTTTCTCACCAGACCTTTTAGAGAATGCAAATCTGGAACACATGGTCTGACTATGTTCATCCAAAAATCAAGTAAAACTAGAAAGTGGAAGAGAAAAAAAATTGGTGAAAGATAACAGCTCATAGAATTTTAAGGCCTAGGTGTACTAGGTGTACTTTACCAGATGGTCTGTTAATGAAAGTTTGGTGAAATTAGTAAATAGATCATTTTTTTCATTAGGCTGAATTACATTAATTAAATACAATATACCTAAAATAATTGTAAATAATTTTCCATTTTTTCATTGTATTCATGCTCTAATGTAGCCATGTTCCTTGTTATTGCAAAAAATCTGCAGCCAAGGTTGCCAAAGGGTGTTATGTGGCAACACTAAATGTACCTTGTAAGTATTTTCTTTTTTTCATTTAGCCTTTCAGCATTATTTGAAAATTCTTAACACTTATTCTTGATATAATGATGGATAATTGTGGATACAGTCTTTCAGTGTCTTTTATAATACTGCATTGCTGCATCCTAAGTTCTGAGTCTTTCTGAAAGAATTCTCCCCAGAGATCTCCAGAATGCAGAATCTGATTCCAAAGAGACTCTTTTTTCAGTGTCCCAGCACAAGAACTGCTGTGGTGAGGTGAAGAACTCATACAGCTGTGATTTGTTACATTAAGTTCATGATTTGTTTTTTTCTTAGCTTATTTGTTTTTTATACTGGGAGTTATTACAAATGATATAAAAATAAGCAAACATGTTTCCATCAATATTTGAATAATATTAATAAGTTTAGCATCAATGTATAAGAGGCAGTGCCTGAAAATGACTTCTTCATATCTAAGGTATGTGATTTAGCAATAACTATAGTGTGGTCTTTATTTTTAAATCATTGTTTAATTGTGAGTATATGCACTTGTGTATTTTTGTTGCAGAGGGAAAAAAGCCATAATAATATAATAAGTGATAAAATGTAATAAATAAGATTAATAGAAAACTGTACAAGGTGTATAATCGCTTATTAATGAATAAAGAATTTTAAAACATTCTTAGTATAAATGTATATGACTATAAATAAAGTGATGATTAATTTCTGAAAAAAAAAGCTTTTGGTCCTGGAGATTTCAGTGAAACTTACTTAGTTTCAAAGAATTTGATATAATATATGCTCATGAAATTAAAAAACTGATCCATAAAAATAATCATATAAAACTTATTATTTAGTTATAAGAAATTTCCTCAAACCTCAGAAAAGAACATGAGTATTGAAGTAAGACTGAATAGTTTAATACTGCAAAGTGTATGATATTCTGCCAAGAATTCACACTAAAATTTATGGAGGAACAGATTTTGTGAAATCATTAAATGCTATTCATTCTGTGTGGTGATGTTGTTTTATTGGATTTATTGTGTGTAAAATGAATCCATATGCTAATGTAAATGGGTAGAAGGTTCTGCCTTGGAGTCTTTATGCATATGTGCATGTACATTCCCTTATGTTATGCTTGGGTTAGCTCCAATCTCATCAAACAGTAAAAAATGAACTTTAGGGTGAAATTGGAATTGCTACCAAATACTGATTCCTTCAGATATGGAGAATTTTATAAATACATTGAGTAAAGTGAGACAAAAATTTGTCAACCTGAAAATACATGCTCATTCACAAAAATAAAGGAAAACACATTGAGCGTTTGGCATGATACAGATAACATTTTACGGGAGCCAGCAACCATAAGTTGGCATTTGAATGTTGATGTTTCTAAATTTTTCAACAGCTTTGTAGTTTGAATATATAGTTTAGTGTGACACTAGATCACAAGATGTAAGAAATATGTTATAGCTCTATAATAAATAAAGATGAGTAAAACTTGGATTGTTAAAATTATAAAGACTCTTTTATGAAGCTCTTGTGAAAGAGTAACACTAGAAGGCTCTTACCGATATAAACGTCAAGTAAAATCTTTAAACATGAATCTTTACAGCTGACAAACATATATTCAGTATTTCATCTATTTTAACATTCACTCCAAATTGCATTTTGTGTGGTAAATGGAGCTTTACTAATTTATAGTTTTCAAGAATTAGATATAATATTATCATTCATTGGTCATAATTTTCTCAGCATTTTCATAAGTACCTTAATGACTTCAATGACATTCCTTGAAGAAAACAGTGGTTCACAGAGAAGATCCAATTGGAAATGTCAAAAATCTGACATAGTTTATGTACAAAATCTATCTTTATGAAATTGGTATTTTCATTGCATAATGAAATATGATCATATTTTACAAACACATTCTGTAGATAAATAGTAGTGATACCAATTTTAAATGGTATGGTGCAGTTTGTGATAGTTAATTAGAATGTATTGACGGTTTTCTGTCCATGACATAACTGAATGTGTATCTAATAAATAAAGTTATATAAAATATTTCTTTAACGTTCAAATACAGGTTGTTTTTTCTTAGAAGGCTGGATATTTCTAAGGCACTACAGTATAGAAATGGCAATCCAACAACTGAAGTAATGGTTATTTTTGTACATGTGAGAGTTTAGAGTTGAGAGGAAAAATGTCTAATTACATTGTATATTGACAATTATGGCTTATTTTTATGTCTATTTCCCCTATTTTTTTGTTAGCTTAAGGTTACCATTTTGCATTTACCCAAATACCAAGAGTAAATCAGAATCCTTGGGGAAAAAAAAAACAGAAAATGCATTTAAACAATAAAAGAAACAGTCATCTCTAACTCAACTTCATATATAAACTCCCTATATTGTTCGAGCAGCACTGGTAATTCCACATAAAACACACAATCATAAAACATACTAAGTAAAGTCATGCATAGCAAATGGCCATCTATATATAGTATACTAGTCACTTTTATGTCACTAGGACAAACTACTGAATGCAGAGCAACTTAAGAAAGTTTTAATATAGCTTAGGGTTTCAGAAGTTTCAGTCCATGGCTAGTTGGCTCCAAGGGAGAAAATGCATGGTGGAAGGGCGTCCCAGAAGAATGCTGCTTCACCCACGGCAGCTAGAAAGAGCAAGAGGGATAGAAACCAGAGACAAAAATAGACGCTACTTCATTATGCCCTTAGTGGCCAACCCCCTTTATGAGGTGGAAACTTCTTTTTTTTTTTTTTTTTTTTTTTTTTTTTTGGTGCCGGGGATCAAACTCAGGGCCTTGTGCTTGCAAAGCAAGCACTCTAACCACTGAGCTAAATCCCCAGCCCCTGGTCTTTGGTTAAAATATGTTGATATTATATTTAAGAAGAAAAAGGACGTAGCTTTGAGAACCAGGATTCAGTTTTATTTTGCAAGTTTCTAAAGCTCACAAGAAGACAAATTTGGTCCTTTATTTTTTTTTTCCCAAAATTCCAGCGATTATTATTCTTCTGATTATATTCTTTCCTGTAATAAATCAGTTCAACTCCTCTTTCAAAATAAGAGAAAGATAGGGAGGTAGCCACTACACAAATTGCATAGAATTTCCACAAACCTACCTGAATTCTTGAGATCTCTCGAAGAATATTCTTGCGTTGTGTAGTTCACATCATGTTCTTGATTTCTTGATAGATACTCTCAGTCTTGCTACTACGTTTGTAAGTTTTTCCAGCCTTTTCTGGAGCACTCTACTAAAAATGTGGTTGCAGCCTATGTAGTGAAAAATGTGCTTTATATAAATAGAAATCTCTGGTCTTTGTGTGTGTGTGTGTGTGTGTGTGTGTGTTTTCTTCTCTTCACTACTGGGAGATATTCTGTAGTCTCTTAGAAGGTCATGCATCATGTGAGTGCTTTTGTTTACTTGCAAACTTTGATTAACAGACAGTATAATAATGTGACTTCCTATTGAAACACTGGGCCATGTGATGTTATTATTTCTAATTCAGGAAGAGCTGCAGATTGAAAGTACTCTGTGAAGGATAGTATATGTGTGGCTGCAGTTCATCACAGGGGAAGACTATAGATTCTAATCAAGCAAGGGAGAAGTGGATTTCACCTGGATTTCTGGTAGACTTGTAGACTAATGGTTAGCACATGAGCCATGTGTAATCAAGTCTCATTAAATACTCTGGATACCGAGGCTGAAGTAAGCTTTGCTGGTTGGCAATATTATATGCATATCGTCCTACACTGTGGCCTGGGGAAATGAATGTCCACAACTCCATGAAGAGAAGATACCTGGGAATTCTCCATGTGGATACCTCTTAGACTCTGGCCTATCCACTTCCCTTCCTTGATTAGAATCTATAGTCTTCCCCTGTGATGAACTGCAGCCACACATATACTATCTTTCACAGAGTTTTGTGAATACTTCTTACATATTATCAAACCTAAGCGTGGTTGGCAACTGTTGTCCTAAGTAATGATAGTAATGTGTAGACCTCATTCCCTTGAACCTCAGAGTTGACTTAGTCCAGTCTAAATAATCAACTTAAAATTTATCTAACATTGTTTTGCTAGTAGATTTTACTAAGGTTCGTGGGATGGTGAAGGGCAGTCATTGTAGAAAAAAGAAAAACCTTTTCCAGTCAAGGAATTTCTTTTATTATTATCATTCCTGACCATAGTCCTGAGATCTTAGTCTACCTCTTCTTACCTGACCATAACATTGACGAGGCCTGTATTTGTATAAACAAAAGGAAATTAAAACTCCTTTATATAAAATATTGTCCGTTTCTTTTATGTACTCTTGGGCTTTTCAAGGGAAACAAATTAAAGCACCAGAATATTAGAACTCTTTAAAATAATTTAAAAATGCAACAAAAACAGATGAAAAACTTTATTAAATCTTTCTCATCAAAATAACTCTTAAATTTCTACCAGAGCATTTCTCCTAGTTCCTACTAATTTCTCCTAATTCCTATTGACTCAGAATAGAAGACCAAGTAGCAAAAAACTGATAAAATGAATACCTACTAGTCCATACTGACATACACAGTAGATTAAACACAAGAAGAAATTATATAAATATAGAATGAATTAAGGAATTAAAAATCACCATTAGAATACAACAATAATATTGGCTGCAAGTAATTTCCCTTGATGAATTTTGAAAGGGAGAAAAGTAAGTTGAATAAGAAATAGAATATGTGCACAATACAAATCTATTTCCTCAAAATATGTCATCTCATTTTCATATTTATTTTGTTTGCTGTCTGTCTTGTGTCCTCTGTAGGTAACTTGTGACTGCAGGGATTTTGTCTGTTTGCTTCACTACAATATCCATTGTACCCAGAATTAAACAAATATTTGGCAAGTTGAATTATTCACCTTAAACATACTGTAGTTTAGAAATGTATTTTGCATATAACTACCTCAATTTTATTGTCTTGAAATTTAGTGAATCTATTTATGCTAAGAAGACCTATTCAAATTTTAATACTATACTCCAGAATTCACAGGATGTACATATTTCCAGTTTTCACAAACAAGGTGAAGGTCAGGTCACACTGTCATAATGCAACACTGTAGACCAGGTAGCTTAAATGCTATTTTACTCAGTTCAGAAGGCTGGGGGTCCAAGGGGTGCCAAATCTGTGTGTGGTAATGGCTTTCTTCCTAGTGTGCCAATGCTTGCCTTCTTTCTTCACACTGCAGGCGGTAGACAGACAAAGTGAGTTCACCACCGTTGTTTTCTAAGAGCACCTGTCCTTTGTCCAGGGCTCTAGCCACATGGTCTATTACGACTGAAGGCTCCTCCCCCTTATATCATCATACTGGGTGTTAGGACTTCTACATGAGTTCATGAAGGACACAAAGTTTCTGTTCATAGAATGTAATATTTTTCAAAATTCTCTTGCTCTTTATACTGGAAATCAGGTAATTTTGGTGAAATAATAGCACAGTTTCTCTTTCTATCTATGGAAGATAGGTTTCAGGAGTCTTTCTTTCCATAAAACAATTTGAGAATATTTGGAACTCCTTTTACAAAAAAGCCTAATATTTATAATATGTGTAATATTTATAGATGTATAATATAATACACATGTCTCCCATGTACTGTACTTAATCTCTAGATTACTTAGAATTCCTAATTCAATGCAATTGCTACCTAAAGAGTTGTTACACTGTGTAGTTTATGGAATAATGCAAGAAAAACTTCACAAAAAGCAAATACAGAATTGTATGCTCAATTGACAGAAGAAATTTCTTTTCAGATATTTTTGATCCACAGTTTGTTGATTCACAGCTGTAGATGTTGCTGATCCAGAGGGCCAAGTACACATCACTAGTTGTGGTGGTCTGTGTCACAGTTTTCAATTATTTTTGAAAGATAGTTAACAAGGTTGTTCTTGATTTAAATGATTGCAAAAATCATTAGATAGTAAATACCACACAACAGTGAATAGATGAGAGTAACATAACTGTGGAAAATCTCAGCTCCCCCTTCCTTTAGAGTAAAATTAGCTTCATTAGTATGAAAATACAAGCACTTTAAAATGAGAGTTTAAAATGTTATACAAATTGTACTTTATGCTAAGACTTTGATATACAGTTATTCCTCATAAGTAATCACCATATGACAGCCAAACATAACATATGGCTTTAGTTAAAGCTTGTGACACTTTGTTGTCTACACAAATCTTTGACTTTTCACCCATACGTCCCTAAAATTCATTATGTTTGTTCATGTTTTGGAGCATTCAATGAATTATGTAGCTATGATTTGTTCATGGTTACTTAATATTGAGGTTTATAAAATTATCTATAAATTTAGTACTAAATCAGACCAATATGGAATGACAGAAAGAAATGAAAGCCAAACTGCAGCATATAATCAAAGGATGATCAAAAATATAATGCTAATTTAAATTTTAAAAACTTTGATAAGAAAAGACACATTGCCAAAAAGGATGGGATCAGTGTGTTTGAAGCAAGGGGGAGTATTTTAAGTGTTTTGAAGGGAATTAATAGCGATGTGTCTTTTACAGTTATAAATGTTTTAATTCAACATATTTTTATCTCTCCTCATATTTGGCTTAAATTCAGTGCATTGTTGAAAATTTACTTATTTTTTTCAAAAATTCAGCTCCATAACATCCACTATCAGACTTAGTTATCATCCAATAAGGTATTAATAAACCGGATATGATTTTTAAATATTTTGAATGTGTTGTTTGCAATAATTTTACACTTACAGATTTCCAGAAGTGTGATTGGATAAATACACTTATTTAGATATGTTACTTAGAATATATTTGTTAAACATTAAAAGCATTTCATTCATAACTTACCTATTTATTCATTGGAGAATGCTTAACACGTTCATAGTGACTTAAACTACAAATGGCGTTTGTAAGATAAAAGACTATCCCTCTATAAAGATAGATTTCTAAATCTGAAACTAGTATTTTCTCTCATTCTTCTTCTTATTAAGAAGGTTTACTTACCTGTTGCAGAAAATATACCATAACAATTTGTGCATGTGTGTTCCTACTGTCAGCACTTTTAGTAAAAGGAAAATAAAGCATATACACATCCAAAGTGTAACAGGTAATCTTACATTTTAGTTAAACCGCCCAGATGTTCTTTCACTATAATTTTTCGCTGTGTAATAGGAAGAACAGGTGGTTTATTGTTTGCTGGCAAAAGAAGAAGGAAAGCTACTTCTTTATTTTTCTAAATGTTCCCAAGTCAATTATTTTTCCAAGAGTCACAACTCTTCCAGGAAGAATATGTTTCTCCTTAAACTGTTTAATTCTGCCAAATTCTAATAGAGCCTATTTCATTTCTGGGTGTTTGCCACAAAACCAAACTGTTTTATGGTTAGTGTGTTAAAACAGTAAACCAGAAACAGTACGCTCACATCAAGTTTAACTCAAATGTAGCCTGCACTTCTTGCTGAATTGCCAATCTTTTGTTTAAGCACACCATTCCAAATTTTGAAAAAAGAAGGTCCTGACTCTAAGACATTTTTTTTTTTTTTTTGTGGTGCCGGGGATCGAACTCAGGCCCTTGTGCTTGCAAGGCAAGCACTCTAATCCCTGAGCTAAATCCCCAGCCCTCTTGACTCTAAGACATTTTTAAAAAGCATTTTTCCTGGTTTCTTCTTGCATCAAAACAGAACTCTTTAGCAGTACTAAATAAACAATTGTCTAAAATTAGAAGTGCGATTAGTAAAACATCACTTCAAAATGTAGATACATCGTTTTAAAATTACAAATATCAAGAATCTTGAAAAATTTCTAAACCATCTATCTACATTAAAAATATTGTGGTTAAGATACTCATCACAGGTATGTCATTTTTATTACCAAATGAGAATTATTTTTTTAGAAAAGAAAAACTATTTTCTGCTTATTTTTAGCAATAGCAACATTATTGTCAAGTACTTATCTATTGGTTTTTATTTATGAAGACATTACATCTGAATTCTTAGAAGAGTTTGTGTTTTTCTAGGAGATTGATAATAAATAATATGATTGTTTTCTTTGAATAGCAAAAGGAGAAATAGAAAAGAAAACAACAATAACAAAATGTTAGTTGGCGATAGTAAACATTTTCTTAAAGAACTAACTTGCATATTTCTAAATTGTGTTAGTGTGAGATATTGTTGGAACTATTCAACTTTGTGTTTCATGTCCAAAAATAGTAATAGCTTGCACACAAATGATTATAGGAGTGGTTGACCCACAGTGAAAGTTTACCTATAAATGTACAGTTTGAGCTGGATTTGATCCCTGTGTTAGCCATAGATTCTCAGTCACAAACCTAAGTGACTATGGTAGAGGTTGGTACCTGCTTAACAAAGGGTGTATTTATTGAATGAGTGATATTGTTTATTGATATTCTCTCTTTACATTTATTCAGGACTAATATAAGACACACTCCAATAATTATATGATCATTTACATCTCCCTTAATTTATCTCATGGAATAACTATTATAAAGTCATTTCCAATATCAAAGCAGAACTGATAGAAAAATCAGATACATTAAAAATTGATAATAAATTAAAGCACATGGATTATACAGTGCAATTTAGAATTA
>PVJO010035205.1:0-10170 GCA_004026905.1 Hystrix cristata | reverse complement strand
TTTACATAATATCTATTATACCCCTTTGTCCTCATTTACACTTATGGTTTCTCATATCACAGAAACAATTCAATGTGTACTGATAAGTGTCTGATTTATTTCACTTAATAGTATGTTCTCAAGGAACATCCATTTACATACAAATGACTCTAGTTTATCCTTCTTTATGGTGGTGTAGTACTCCATTGTGTAGAAAAACCACATCTTCTTTAGCCATTCATCAGTTGTTGGGCACTTAGGTTGTTTCCAAGACTTAGCTATTACAAATTTGCTGCTACGAACATGGTTGTGGTATGATGATTTTAATTCTTCTTGGAAGATACCAAGCAGAGGAATAGCTGAGTCAAAAGGAACCTCTAGTTGTTTTCTGAGGCATCTCCACACTGATTTCCACAGTGGTTGGACCAGTCTACATTCCCACCAACAGTGGAGGAGGGTTCCTTTTTCCCCTGCAGCCTCGCCAGAACTTGTTATTGGTTGATTTCTTGATAATAGCTATTCTTGCTGGAGTGAGATGGTATCTTAGTGTTGTTGGGATTTGCATCTCTCACATGACCAATGAATGATGTTGAACATTTTTTCATATGTTTATCTGCTATTTTTATTTCTTCATCTGAGAAATGTTTATTCATTTCAGGTGCCCACTTTTGGATAGGGTCTTTAAATTTGAGGGGTTTGTTTTTTGAGTTCTTTATATATTCTAGATGTTAGACTTTGTCTCAGGGACAGCTGGCAAAAATTTTCTCCCAGTCTGTGATTTTTCGCCCCACTCTATTAGTAATTTCTTGACTGATTTTTAACAAACACCCTCACATCATTTGCAGTGGGCCACCCTAAGCATCACATCCGTCTGCTCTGCCTGGAGCCAGGCACGCTGGCGCACACCCCTAATCTCACGATGCAGGACAATGCGGGCAGCGGCAAGGGAGCGGGGCGGGCCAGGCCCAGACGCCCCAAGGCGCTCAGCCGGCTTGAAGTCACAGCCCAGGACTGTTCAGTGAGTTGGGAAGGTTTAACTCCACTGCACCTCCCAGGGCTGCCGTTTCACTGCAGGGCACACAGAAGGGTGGCAAGGACAGAGGGGACAGAGGAGACTGGCATCTGGAACATTCTCTGCTTAAGTACCTGGGCAGGAAGATGCTGTTGCAGCACAGCTATGACCCGGCAGGTGTCTCTCACCGGGGCCCAGCACAGCCCCACCCAGGCCTGGGCACAGCACCGGCTGTCATCACCCAGATGGCTCTCGGTTCTCCTCGCCTTTCGCAGTCCCGGCCAGCAGCTGGCACACAGCCCGGGCTTACGGGAACGTTGGGCCTCCCAGAAGGGTGCGGCGGCTTCAGAGAAGAGGCCCAGACAGCAGCCAGGTGCCAAGACTGCAGGGCCCAGCGCGGTTCTGATCTATACCTGACATCCTTGCCCACCAGCCTGTTTGCCAAGGCTCTGAAGCCTCCCCAGCATGAGAGGCTTTTGCTGTTTCCTAAGCCTGGAGCTCAGGCCTCGCACAGGGCAGGCATGGAGCCGCACCCAGCCTGCAAGGGGCCCTCTGAACACAGGGATCCATCTGTGGACACTGTGACCACACAGTGCCGTGGCTGCGCTTTGGTAACCCCTGAGAAGGTGAGGATTCGCAAATACCTGCTTTCAGACCCCTCGCCAGTGTTCCACCTTTACCCCGTGAGGGTCCAGAGAGTTTGCACCTTCTCTGGCTATTTAGTGAATTCAGTGGTGATTTTCCATCCAAACCTGATGATCTCATTTACATACTTATTGCTTCTCAATGAGTTCTGTGTAACAACCTTCTGTATTTGTATCCGCATCTATAATGGGCTCCACTCCTCTGTGATCATTTGTTTCCACTGGTGTTCCTGTGTCCTGGGCTGCAGAGCCCCAAGGGAATCAGACATCACTGAGGTGACCTCAGTGCCTGCTGCTGAGGAGGAGGGGCATGTTGAGTCAGGGACAGTTTATGAGTCAGGGACAGTTTTCTCCAGAAAGCAGGCTACTGCAAGGCAGGGTGCACTCTGGGCACAAGGTGGTATGGGCAAAGGCCCTGTGGTGCACACAAGACACTGAACCAGCTGGGGGGGTGCACACATGTAATCCCACTACTCAGAAGCCTTCTTTCTCTCTCTCTTTTTTTTTTTTTTTTTTGGTGCTGGGGATCAAACTCAAGGCCTTATGCTTGAGAGGCAAGCACTCTAACCACTGAGCTAAATGATAGACCGAGGTAGAAGGAGCACCATAAATCTGAGGCCAGCCTGAGCTACGTAGCGAGACCCTGTCTCATGAAAACCAAAAAACAACAAAGACACCACAGCAGAAGCCCTGAAGGGACTCTACCTGGGCCAGACACACCCTACCTCTCCTCACCTGGCATCCGGAGTCGTCCCAAGTCTCCTGGACCTCGTCCCAGAACACACAGTGGGCCAGGAAAGTGGTGATGCCAACGGTGAGCTCCTCACCAGGGGCCAGCTCTAGGTCAGACTCAGGGGCCACACTCAAGTAGTAGATGCCTTCTCCAAAGGGCAGCTCATCTGTGCCCAGGATCCACGTGGCTGGCTCGTCTGAATGGCAGATGATTTTTTCTTTGTTGTTTCCTGATGTGGGTTCCCATGCGCTCCTCACTTTTTTTTTTTTTTGAGACAGGATCTCCATATGTAGCCCAGGCTGGCCTTGAACTCACTATGTAGCCCAGGCTGGCCTCAAACTTTTGGCAATCCTCCTGCCTCAGCCTCCCAAGTGCTGGGGTTACAGGTGTGTGCCGCCGCACCCAGCTCCAGTCCTCACTTTGGAAAGTGGCCACACCCAAGAAAGCAGCTCAAGAAACAGCCCAGGGAGCAGAGTACCTGGAGCAGCTGCTGGTGGCAGGCGGGTTCGGGCATCGTAGCTGGTGGCGTTGGGGTGGGAGCCGTAGCCCAGGCTGAGCGTGAGTGGGATGCGGGGTCGCCAGTGCAGCTGGACACCCAGAGCCGCCTCCCTCACAGTCACATTCACCCGCAGAACCTCAGCCCCGGTCAGGTTCAACACAGTTGGCGCACTGTGTCCTTCAGGGAGCTGGGGCAGCAGGATCTGCGTTAGAGACCAGGGTGTCAAGGGTGTACCCGGAAAGAGCGCCAGCCAGGCCGCCGCAGGGCTGCTGTCCAGAGCTGGGCAGGGCAAGTGCCAGGGGCCAAAATCCCCACTGTGCACCCTCCTGTGAGCTTCCTGTGCCTCCCATAGCAAATGACCACAAGTGGCATAAAAACCATGGATTTGTCATCTCAAAGTGACACCTACCTCAACCCTCTCTGACAGGTTCTTCATGGGGATGAGCCGTCCACTGGGGCTGGTCAGACACAGGCTGCCCACGGTTCCGCTGACGTCCAAGCCGCTTCTGGCTGGGAAGGGGCTCTTTGGGAAACTCATCATCTGGAACCAAGAGCAGGCAGCATTGGCCGAGGGCCCCGAGGGGTTGGAGGTTGCCAGGTTCCTTCACTGTATGGGGAGGTGGGCAAGTAGCCCTGACCCTACGGAGTGGACCCTAATTTTAGCCGCTGCTGGTTTTCAGGATGTGTTTCTGCCTCCTAGGACTGGCCCTGGAGAACCCAGAGCAGACTGGGTTTGGCTGAGCAATGGCTGGGATGTAAAACCCTCCAAGTCTTTCTTCCCCAAAACACAGTGGAAAGAGGATGGATTTGGGCATCTGGAGCCCTGCTATGGTCTCAGCAAGTTATCAAGAAATGGGAAGTTATGTGTAAAATGGGCTGCCACCAGTGAAGTGTCTGGCGCGCCATAAGGGCCGTCCCTGAGGAGGCCACACTGCATTACCCTGATGTCCACAGGCTCCTGCGCATGCTCCACAGAGCGGAGGGAAGCGGCAGGCAGAGTGAAGGCCGCAGAGTTCGCAGCAGCGATGTGCAGGGAGGACCCATGCCAGCTCTGAGGCTGTATCCTGGCCAGGGTGGGGACAGAGAGAGGAGGAGGTCAGTGACCAGCTTTCCAGCAGGGTGGCGGCAGGGTTCTCCTGCATCTGGATGGTGCTAGTGTTTGGAGCTGCAGAAGCAGCATCAAAAGCAGCAGGCGCCCTGTGCTGGGTTAGAGGCCCGAGAAGCAGAGCTTTGCCAGCTTTGTTCACTGCTGTGGTCTCATTCCTAGAACAGTGTCTGCCACTTAGGAGGTGTTCAACACAGATTTTATTTTTTTTTTTTGAGGCAGGGTCTCGCTAAGTAGCCCAGGCTGGCATTGAACTTGCGGCAACCCTCCTGCCTCACCCTCGTGAGTTCTGGGATCGCAGGTGTGCACCACATTGCCTGGCTCACAGATTTTTGCTGAATGAATAAATGAGCTCGGATGTGGACATTTCTCCAGGTTTATCCTCCCTACCTGCCTTCATCTTTGATGTCATGGGCCCTGGCCCCATCCTTTCTGCCCTTTAACCTTGTCTCAACTGATTAGGCTGGGCACTTGTTTCAGATCCTGGCTTGATCTGGAAACTGCCCCAGGACCCAGGAGAGCAACCCTGAGGACCTGAGGATGGGCGTGTGGTACCTGGAGTCCCAGCACAGGGCCTGCTGTTCAGCTCGGGGAGGAGAAGGAGGAAGCTGTCCCCAGGCAGCGGTCAGTGCTTGGTGACAGCGACACTCTGTGGGGACACTCCCCAGGCAAGTGTTCATCCATGCAGGCCTCGGCACATGCAGGACATGGTGGGTGGCGGTGGGCCAGTTCCATTCATCCGTCTGTCCCTACAGCCACAGGATGGGGTCTCTCCTCGCTCACTTGGTGGCCCAGATGCTGGGCACTGGGCCCCTCCCTCCCTATCCTGTCCAGATCCCCGAACTTGCTGCCCTGGGGCTGGCCTCCTGGGTTCTGCCTGTCACAGACTCTCAGGATGTGGGTGTGGAAATTGTGAGGTCAGGGCACAAGCTTCTAGGTTACCTGTTTGTGTACACAGAGATGGAAGGGGTGACCAGGGTGACCGGAAGTCTCCCAGGCAGTGTGCCCAGCAGGAGGATGGTCTGCACGTGCTCTGCCACTCCAAGCAGCTGGGGCACTGGGGCTGCCTGGAAAGAGAAGTAGGAGGACATCACTGAGAGCCATTACCCTGCTTTGCTTTTGGTTAATGTCACCAGGCTGGTGCAGGACTTTCTGCAGGGACTAGGAAAGCACAGGGCAAGGTGGGGAGAAAGACACCACTCTGGTGACCAAAAGAGGAGACACTCAGACAGATTCCAAATCCTGACTTCTGCAAACGCCTTGCATCCTCACTGCAAGCAGAAGGGGAAACAGAGGCGTAGACGGGACAGGTGGCTTAGGGAGGTTGCCTGCCTCTAAGAGCCAGGACTCACAGGGAAGCGTCTGGCTCAGGGTCCCTATGCAGAGCCATCACACCACGTGGTTCTCACTCCACCCAGGTCTTATTCTGTTCCTGGGCACCTGGGCTGTGCTCTGCTGCCCACCCCCCACCCACCGTCCACATCCAGGTCAGATGCTTCCTCAGCGATGCAGGGTGCCATGCGGGCCTGGAGGGGCTGGGTGCTTGCACAGAGAGCTTGGAAGGGCACAGATGGTTTGTGTGTGTGGCCATGACTGCGTGAATACAGTGATGGAGGGTATTCGTGAGTCTTTGTGAGTGTAAGCACATGAATGCGGTGAGTGTATTGGGTAAATGTGAGTGAGTTTGGGGTGAGTGTAAGTGAGCGTGTCTGAGCACGTACAGTGACTTTGTGTGCGACTGCAACCATATGTAAGAGTCTGTGAGTGTGTGTGAGTGTGTGTGTGTGTGTGTATGTAAATCTGTTGCTGTGGGTGAAGATGCATGTGAAATGTGTCTCTGTGTGTGCACGTGTGCATGCTCCAGGGTATTGTGAAGGATGTGTTTGGATTCCTCTAAGTGTGTGTTTCTGGATGTCCAGATGTGGTCTGTGAGTGGGCATGAGTTTGTGTCTGCAGGGAGATTATTTGTGTGTGTGCCCACATGTGTGAGTGCATGAGGATGGAGTTCAATGTGTCTGAATGTGTGGCCGTGTGTGAGTGTGTGTGACCGAGTGGCTGAACAGCTGTGTGGACTGCACCTCAGTTCTTCCGGGACCAGGAAGGTGGCCCATGGGATGGAGGATGGTGGGACAGATATAATGGGGCTCTGCAGCTCTGTCCTGGTGCTGACCTGGGTCCAGGACCCCCGTGTCCGATCTTGGGGCTCGAGGGACCCAGGCATCCAGCACATTCTTACTCTTGGTGGCTGACTTTTCTAAAACCATCTGTTCTTGTCAAAATGAACCAGGAAACTACACAGACTTATCAGGGGGTACATGTGATCCCCCCAGCTGGGTGCATGTGGGACGAGGCAGGGCGCCTCTATTTACAGATGAGGACGTGAGGCTTAGGGAAGTCATGTGACCTGCCCGAGGCACAAGGCTGTAAGTGACAGGTGCTGGATTCAGGCTCAGGCTGCCTGATTCCAGAGCCCTTGCACTGCCCACTACACCACACTGCCTCCCCTCCACCCCGCAGTGCTGCTCTCTGGAAACTTTCCTTAAGCTCCTTGGGAAATACCTTAGACTCTCTGCCTGAGTTTCCTCATCTGTAAGATGAGGAGAAAGATCCACCCCAGAATGCTGATGTGAGCTGGGCACACAGTGGCTGTGAAGTCCATATCTGGCCTGGGACACCCACCTGGCTGGTGTTGGTCTCTGGTCCATGACTCAGGGACGCGTCCAGTACACTTCCCACGGCCTGAAACAGGTCCCTGGTGGCTGCCTGGCGCCTCGGGTCCTCAGGATGGGCCGTGCCACTTGCTGTCAACAGGGCCTCGCTGGCGAGGTGCAGAATGCGGCTGGCCTGCCACTGGGTTCACCCAAAAAAGGAAAAGCAGCGTGGGCAGGTGGAGGGGCTCTGGGAGTAGGGAGGATGCCCAGGCTAGAAAGGCAGGTCCTGGCCACTGGACAGCCAGCTGGTGTGTGCTGAGGTGGGGGACGGGCAGGTCAGCAGGAACATCTGTCACCCACCCTTGGCCCAAAGATGCACGCCATCCAGTTGCTCTCTTGAGTTGCTCAGCAGTGAGTGGGGTGAGGCATGTGGGCAGACAGGAAGTCACCCCCATTGTGAGATATGGGGGCTGCCAGGGGGACACCTTCCCTGGCACCCTTGGAAAGAAGACAGAGAAGTTCTGGCAGCCCCAGGAGAGCCAGTGACTGAGGGGCCCCTTCGACCTACACCTTCAGGATTGTCACCACCCACCGTGCAGGCGGCACACTGTGGAAATTCACCTGGGCTGCGGGTGTGAGCTCCTCACAGCGGTGGGTCAGCTCTCTCAGCACCTCAGCCAGGCTCTGTATCCTCCGCATGTCCTCCAGGCTGGCCGCGACCACAGACAGCAAGCCCAGCACGTGCTCTCTGACCTTGGTGCAGGTGGAGAAAGGCAGGAAGAGGAACTGTCATTTCAGGGGCTCCAAGAAGGCGTTTTGGGGAGATCTGGGGTCAGAGGAGTGACCAGGCTCCACACCCCATAAATCTGCTCTTGCTCAGAGGATGTGGGGAGGCAGGACAGTGGCCTCCGGAGATGCCCCAGTCTTTGCACATTCCTGCCAGCTTGAGCCACCCATCAGTGGCTTGCACTACTGGTGGTACAAACCGATCTAATCTTTTTTTTTTTGGCGGTGCTGGGAATCAAACTCAGGGCCTCGCACTTAGTAAGCAAGCATTCTGCCACTGAGCTAAATCCCCAACCCTGGATCTATTCATTTTTATCAGTCTTTTTACTAATAAAATTCCCTTCCAATTCAGAAGCCCATGACCCCATGACAGTGAGAGAGAAAGCAGGTTACCAGCCAGAAGGCATTTGCTTTGTCACTTGCTCGAAGGACTAGGGCGGGAGATGACGCTGGCCACTGGGTGGCGCTGATGGCTTCTCTTGGGGTCTATGAACCTCCTCTCCACCCCAAGCAGCCCCATGCAGACCCCAGGGAGGGTGTCAGAGAAACTAGCCCCAGCACCTTCTGCATGGTGTCCGTCCTCAGCAGCTGCCCAGAGCCCTGACCCAGGTCCTCCTGATTCAGCATGGAGGACACGGACTTGGCCAGCTGGAGAAGCTGTTCTGGACCACCATTGTCCTGCAGGGTGGCAGTGATTTTCTCCAGCACTGCGTCGTGGAATGCTACATCCTCAACACAAGTGTCACCAAGTCCCACCTGATGGTGAAACCAGGAGTGAACTCAGCGGTCTTCGTTCCAAGGCCTGGTATCTGATGTCAGGGTCTTCCTTGGGGACCACAGTGAACCTGGGCTGGGCACTTCCTGTGGCTGAAGGGCAGCAGACCTGCTGGTCCCAGTCAGCTGATGGCCACCGAAGCTGAGGCTTGGACAGGCAGTTGCCCCTCCTCTAGCTCCCTCTTCCTCTGTGCTCGGTTCCTTCCATCTCTGCTCCTGACCTGGAGCTTCCTGGGGTTTTGTCCAGGCTCTGCCTGCTGTCCGATGGGATCTGATCCCACCCTCCTCCCTCTCTACTCTGAGGGCTGGGGTCTAACTCATGCTTGGGCTCTTCTGCTTCAGTCCGCCCCTGCTCCCAGAACCTAAGCTGCTAAGTCACAAGAGCTCCCAAGACCATGTCTGTGTGTCCTCGGGCTGTGGCACATAGTAGATACCCCGTGACTATTTGTCAAAGGAATGAGTGGACCAGTGATTCACCTGGCCATCTGGCTACCTTCCACTCAGCCATCCCTGTGGTGACGTTCAGAGGCATGAAGAAGTTCCCAAAATAAAAGTGGCCACCACCACCCACCTTGGCTGTTGCATGGGTCTTCTGTCTGTCCCCAGCCTGATTGGTGACAGAAATGACCACTGTCAGCACAGAATCATTGCTTTCTTTTCCAAGTGGCAGGTACACAGAGGGGAGGACTGGGTCAGGGCCGCAGTGCAGGCAGGAACCTGGCAAATGGAAAATGAGCCATGAGGGACATCTGCAAACCCCTGGGAGATAGCAACCCACTCGGTACAAGGACACAAAAGCCACAACTCTGGACAGTATGGCCAAGGTGTGGCAGGTGTCCTGGGATTCCACACCTCCAGGCAGAAGACAGCTGTATGTACTGATTGACTGTCTACCCCAAGGAACTGCAAGTTGCTATAAATTTGGATTAACTTTTTCTAAAATTCATTTTTAAATTGCAGAAAACCCTCAGCTTAAAAAAAAAAAAAAAAGAAGCCCAAAGTGGTAAAGCAAGTTACAAAAATGAGAAAAGGAAGGGAGAAGGAGGAGAAAGAGGAAGTAGGGCAACAATTTAAAAGTTAGCCCAAAACATATCCAATCTCCCTCAAATGTCACTTCCTTTACAGAGCAGCTCTACTTGAAACCCTGGTCCTGCCATACATATCTTTGTTTGCCAGTTGTCTGAACCACTAGATCGTAACAGTCATGAGGTCCAGGACTTCCTCTTTTGCTTGCTGGTATGTATTTAGCACCTGGAACAGAGCCTGGCATTCAATGCATATTTGTTGTAAAAATGAATGAATGAATGAATGAATGAATGAATGAATATGTTCTGTATCCTTAAATGGGATCCACCTGTCCCTGGAGTAGCCAATCACTATGGGGTGAGCAGACAATAATGAAGTTCTTGACTTAGAATTGGACACTGGTTCTATGCTCTGTCACACCTCCTTGCCTTCTTGTTTGCTGTATGAGGTAGGCGTGTGGGGTCCAAGGGGGAAGCCATTGGGAATTAGAGCAGCCTTCCTGGATTCTCCCTTTGGGTGGAGATGAAATCTCCTCACCTTGCTTGGAGCCACGCACAGCCCTCTTAACCATACATTCCCACATCTATTCAATGGGGCACCCTGTGGAAACTACCTTCCCCTAGGCCTCAGAAGGCTTATGTCCGTGTTTCCTGGTACAGTTAATGTCCCTGTAGGGTCTGATGCTGGATCCTGGGGAGCATCCCGCCAACACCCACAGCCTTGGAGGGAAGGTCCATCTGACCAGAGCCCTTCCAGAGCTCATGTGGGGAGGTCACAACACACCCAGGCCTGGTGGGAGGAGATAAGAGCCGGAGGAGCCCACCAAGGACTGACTGCCACTGAGATGGGAGAGTAAATGGATGCGGCCGCCCTCCCCTGTCTCCTGCTAATGTCCACCGCTGTCCTAAGTTTGGGCCACTGTGGTGCTGGGTGACTGTGCAGAGCTCTGGGTAATGTGGAC
>PVJO010035204.1:0-10143 GCA_004026905.1 Hystrix cristata | reverse complement strand
CATTTATTTTCTTTACTTCTACCCAGTGTACTGCCATTTATAGTGTTATTTCTACCTAGCCAAACATATCCCAGTTACACACTTTTCTCCTACCTGTCTACACCGTTATTTTTCTTTGAGATCCAATTGTAATCTATTACTACTCACTCAGTCTTCAACATTGAGTGTCCTCAGTTCTACTTACTGGGTGGAATTCATTTGTAACATTGTCATCGTGGAGTCTGAGGATTTCATGAATATTGTACTCTTTGACCACTGCAGTGACGCACAGAAAGTGTGATGGAAATAAGCTTCTTGCCAAAAATGATTTTTCTGAGTGTTTAGAAAATATTTTCTTTATTTTGGGGATATGCATATTGTACCTGTTTGCTGGATTCACTTCCATTGTACCAACCACAAATTCCTACCAGTTGTAATATTTGTAAGTTAGTTTTCAAACTTCCTATTTGTTGTTTAAATTTCTTTAAAACAATATTCAAATAAAATCTGCAAACTCCAATCAGGTGGTGATGTCTTTAATGTCTGCTAGAAAATGCACATTTCTTTCCACATTTTCCACATTTTCTTTCCTTCTCCCTCTCCTACTTCATCCATTGTTGTCACTTCCCTGTTTCTCCTGCTGTATGTGCGTCTGGTGGTTGCACACTGTGCTTCTGTCCTGTGTCCTTCCTCTCATTAGGTAGTGCCCCTGGAGCCAAGACTGGGCAGCTGTAACAGAATGCAACCCACTTGGGGAGTCAAACACTTTCTAGTAGCCACATTTTAAAATCTAAGAAATGCAGCACAGAACTACACAAAAATAATCTTGCATACGGCTTACAAACTATGAGAAACTATAATGCTGTAAAAGCTATAGATGTTTAACAGATTTTATATTGCTGCAATTTGTACTCAAATGAGCTCTGTATTAAATAATATTGAAAATTTATTTCTCCATCCCATTAACCATGTTTCACTCGGTAGACTGGTATGCCAGAATGAAACTGGAGCAGTTGATGTGTTTATTGTTCGCCGGCTTGTACTTTAACTCCCTTTCCAGCACAGTAGCAGGAAGGTTCTGTGGTGTTAGGACGGGACTCATTCAGGCCGCAGAGACTGAAGTCAGGGCAGAGGGGAAGGAGTTTGGAGCGCCCTGGGCCGCAGCTGCACCTGAGAACCTTACACAGGGACCTGTTGGGCTCAGAGACGGGTGAGGTGAAGCCAGTCAGCCCCGCCCGGGAAGGAAGCCACGCTGCCCGGCCATGGGCTGCTGAAGCCTGTTCCCCAACTGGAGTTACTTTCCAAAACAATGCAGAACAAAAAAGTACAAGGAAAGAGTCCTCAGTGGGGGAGAGGACTGAAGAAGTAGTGAAAAGGAAGTGTTCCCCTCCATTGCTGAGGAGTCCCTTCCAGCCACCCTCTGGCACAGAACTCACAAGTGGAAGTGGTGTAAGGGGGCTCAGTGGCCTCATCTGCGGCCATGTCCAGGCCTGGAGCAGTGACTGATTGTTGCTACTTCGTCAGCATGTGGGCCACCTGCTACTTGTGTCCAGTGGAGCCTTTGTCTAACAATTATTTTTACAATTCTTAACTGCTCTTTAGCAGCCAGGGAGAAGCAGGCCCCCATTTTGACACTTTGCTCAATTATCTGCTTAGCTAAATGGCCAGTTTCATCACTAGCACAAGCTCCCTTTTGCACAATGCTAGAAAAGGCTTCTATGTGTTTTCTGCCTGCTTTCAGTCCAGATTGTCTCGCCTACAGTCTTCAGTAACGTTTCTCATCTCCATGTATAAAGTCTCCAGACTCACCATTCACGGACCCATTTCCAGCAGCACCAGAAATCCTCTTCCTGCCTCTCCCCATTTCCCTGTTGCAAAGCTGCCTCCACATCCTTTGCATTCCACACCTCACTTCCTGGCAACTCAACTCATGTTAGGGTTTGCAGAGAAACGGAACCAATGCACACAGCAAAGAAGAAATTTGCTTGTGAGATGGAGACTGCAATTCTCATGGTCAGAAAGCGTGAGCTGAGGACGGGCAAAATGCAGTTCCAGTCAGAGGCTAAAGGCAGGGAGAGCCACTGTCCTGCAAATCCAGCCAGGCTGGGGACTTCCTTATTCCTAACACCCCTGCCGATGCCCTCCAGGGCTGCTCCTGCACCTCTGGCTCACACCTCGCAGCCCCTAAGCTCCCCTCCCACCCACACAGCTGGCCAGTGAGTGAGCATGGCCCGGGAGTGGGGGAGCAATGCTGTGATCCCTTCCATTCCGGGAGGCAGAAGTCTGTGGCAAGATTAAAGGCAGCTTCCAAGACCTTACCATGGAAACCATGGGATCGTTAGGGAGTGTTATGCACAATGATGCACAGCCCATTAGAGAACCTAGGAAAGACGGATGCACATCCGGACACCTGCAGCCTCCTGAAACAACTACGAAGACACTGAGAACCTGAAGGGACCAACAGTGAGCTACAAGATTGAGCCAGTGAGTAAAAGTCTCCCAGCAAAGCAGAGCCCAGGACAGGATGGAATCACACTGAATTCTACAAACCATTTTTGCAGAAGAACTGTCTGCAATCCTTAAACTTCCCCCAGAAACTGAAAAGCAGGGAGCTCTGCCCCAATCGCCTGCCCTGTATAGCTCAGTGCTGGACAAAACCTTGTGTCCTGTCTGCCCTCCACATGGAGTTCCAGACCCTACTCCCCACTCAAGCGTCAGCAGTGTCCAGACTCCTGAAGTGGGCTGTGCACGGGTGGAGTGGGGAGTCTCTTCACCCCAGAAGTGTCAGGCCAGAGGCAGCCGCAGAGGTTAGAGGGTCTGTGACCTGGGCATTCTGCCTGCTGCTGGTTCCCACCCTGGCCCGGAGGGAGGCGCGGCAGAAGGAGCACCCCGCAGAGGAGGCACCGGAGGAGGAAGCGCCCCGAGGGAGGTGCGGCAGGAGGAGCAGCCAGGAGGCTCCAGCCCCGCTCCCGAAGCTCGCAGCGCCATGGGCAGGAAGGCTAAGGACCGCAGTGGGCGCAGGGAGCCCCGCGGGGTGTGGGGTTCGCGTCGGGACGGGAAGCCCCTGCCTCACCCCGGCGGACCGGTCGGTTCTCGGAGACTCGGCCTGCGCTCTTTCGCGGCGCCCGGAGAGGGGCGGAACGGCGCCTCGGGGTCCCCTCAGGCGCCCGGCACGCAGTTGTGTCCCCTCTGGACTCCCAGGCCCTGACAAGGTGCGGTAAACAGCCAGCCCTTTCGAATACTTACTGCTGCTTCCCGCCAATTTTCCAAGAGCTAAGGCAGCTGTCAATCAAGGCCGCCGTGAGGGCCGCGGCGCCCTGGACGCCCCGCCCCGGAGGGTGTCGGCCCTGACCGGGGTGGGCTAGAATTCGAACCGGGTGGGGAATTGAATTTGCACTGATCAGTAGGCTAGGATGCGAGGACTTGCATTTAGACTTAGTAGAACCAGTGGAAGGACTCAAATTTGGACCAATCACCAGGCTCTAATATGGAGCACGCCGGCCTGTTGCTCCCGGTAAATTGGCCCTTCATTCATGGCGAATCGGGTTCCTCGGTCCATTCCTGGGTTGGTTTGAGGGTGCCCTCTGCTAGTCTGGTTGCCCAGAGTAGTACAGCAGGCTCCGTGTAAACCATCGCAGGTCCTGGAACTGTATTTGTTTGTTTTTGTTTTTTTGGTTATTTGAGAGTGTTGGGGATCGAACTCAAGGCCTTGCCCTTGCTAGGCAAGCGCTCCACCACTTGAGCTAAATCCCCAAACCCCCTGAAACTGTATTTGGAATTTCTACCCCGAATATTGTTAACACGGTTTTCACTTAATTTTTTAAATTTTTTTTGTTTTCTGAGACAGGGCCTCGCTGTGTAGTTGAGGCTGGCCTTGATCTCACTATGTAGTCTAAACAGGCCTTGAACTCGCAGCAGTTTTCTTGCCTCAGCCTCCTGAGTGCTGGGATTACAGGCATGCGCCGCCATGCCCGCCATGGTGTTCACTTTAAAAGAAAGCTATAACCCTAGGGCTGTGAGCCCCGAAGCGCCCCGGACACCAGCAGCTCAGGAAGATCTGGCAGTGCTATGAAGGTGGCCCACTGTTAATGGTGATGATGCAGTGACGGCACACTAAGGGCTGAGGGCCATTGGCAGAGACCAGGGCTGCTGCAGAACTGCGCTGGCTGATTCATGAATTCTATCTGAATTGAGCGAAAGAGGCCTCGACTAGTCGGTGACCAAGATAATTACTGCAGGGTGCTGTGAGCATGAGCAGAGAGCACCTGGGAAGTGCTCAGCATAGCATCTGGTGCACAGTAGGTCCAGAGGGATGTGTGCCACCACCACACCTGTCCCAGGCAGGGGACGCTTGAGGTCAGCAACCTGCCAGATGATGCACGCAGCCCAAGCCCGTCCCTGCTCCAAAGCCCGTGTTTGTGTGTGTGTGTGTGCACACGTGTGCACTAGCACACATATGCGTGCTTCCCCTGCCACGGAAAAGGTTCAAGCTGTCCGGGTGGAGGAGGATCCCTTGGCCTTGTCCTCAGAGCTGTCAGGTGACAATAATGCTTGGTAATTATCCTGAGTCTGCCAACACCTTAAGGCCCAGCTGCTTCCCTTGGAACAAAACTCTCCAGGGGGCAGCAGCACCTGTGCCGACATTGTCACAGGAGAAGGCTTTTGCGTGTTTCGTTTCATTAACTGTGTCTTTCACAGACGGCTTAGCCCCCTTGAGCCCTGGTCTCCTCTGGCTTCAAATGGACTGATACCCTCCACATGACCCCTGAGATGAGGGTGTGGACGTGGTCCGAAAATCCCTGAACTGAGAGACAGAAAGACAAAGGATCAGTGGAGATGCCCACCTGGTGCTGGGAGTGCCACCGTGCCTGTGGCACTGACAGGGACCAGCTGGAGCCAGCCCTGGGAGGCCCTTTGGGGCTGGGCTGATGGGAGCGGAGTCCCGGCTCTCAAGGAACCATTTTGTTCTTTTCTAATTATCTTTAATATCAAAGCCAATTAAATTATACTTTGTACTTTGAGACAGGATGTCACCGTGTAGCCCAGGTTAGGCTTGAACTTGCAGCCTGCCTCCCTCAGCCTCCCGAGTAGCTGGGATTACAGGTGGGCCCAACTACACAGTTTATCGTCGTCGTCATCATCATCACCATTTTGCTGGTACTGAAGATTGAACCTGAGGCCGTTGCACTGAGCTCCATCTGCAGCCCTCTTTTAATTTTTTTCTTTTGCTACAGGGTCTCACTAGTCCCTGATTTGCCCAGGCCGGGCTAGAACTTGTGGTCCTCCTGCTCAGGCTTCTGGAGTTCTGGGACTACAGGTGTGCCCCATCATTCCCAGTAGTTTCCCCTTTTAAAACAGTTTTGAAAGCCTTTCACATGATGATATATTCGCAGCCTTGCAAAGATGTATTCAGGGTCACCTGTGTGCCCTCAGCCCTGTCAGTGGCAACGTCCTGCTTCACTGCAATTCCTATGTGAGCCAGGAAGTCAGTGGTGGTGGAATCCAGAGAAAATCCCCAGATACCAGGCTGCAGCGTGATGTGTCTGTCTGTCTGTCTGTCTGGGATCTTATAGCACCTGCAGTCCTCACAGGACACCAACTTCTCCGTTGCCACCTCCAGGCCGGGAGGCATCACTGTCCTGCTCGGAGGCCAGCTCTCTGCCTTCCACCCGTGTTCTCAGGACAGAGGGTGCAGCTGAGGCCTGAGCGGGGTTCAGAGGCTTCGAGGTCCCTGTGTCTCCTACAGCAGATGGCTGGGGAGCACAACCGCACGATGGGCACACAGTGACGAGGGGCACCGGGATGGTGGCAGGAGTGACAAGCCAGCTCTGCTGCAGCCCCGCTGGACAGATGACCACACTCCAGCCACTACCCCAGAGGAGCGGCTTCCTGGTAAGACCAGCTTATTAACATGGCCCCTTTGTGCCCAGCCATGCTGGCATGGGCACGTTCCTTCCTGGGGTTTCCCATCAGAGCTGGCAGCCTTAACTCCACACCTGAAGTTTTTTCTCATTCTCACAGAGATCAAAGAGAAGACAGAGGGTCCTGTTGGTGGCCACAGTGCAGGACAGACCCTACCTGTGACCCTCAGGGAGAGCTTCTCATGCTGTCCCTCGGATAGGTGTGTGCCTGTGGCTGAAGGGTGAGAAGACCTAGGTGCCCAGACTGTTCCCAAAGCTGCTTTTTCCTGCAGGCCCCCACACGCTGTCACCTGAAATCCCACCATCAGTCTCTCTCTGTTGGAGCTTTGAGGCCCATTGGAAGAGAGAGCACGAGGGGCTGTGTGACCTCTGCCATCAGCCAGTCACTCCTGTGCTCCTGCACTCTAGCTGACCTGAGTGTTGCGGGTGAGTGTGGGTCCTTGTTTCAGTGATGATGGAAACGAAAACTGAAGCATGAATATTATAGGAAAAAGCTTTCATTGAAAGGGAGAGAAAATAATGGGGAGCACAGCTCTGGAAAAAAACCACTGGCCCCCTAACAAGAAAACTAAGAGCAAAGAGGGGAAGGAAGGACTCCAGGGCAGGTGGCTGGAGGGGCCATTCTGACGCTGGGGTTGGCCTGGCTACCCCCAGGGCAGGAGGCCAGTGCGAGGCTCCGCCAAGGTGCTCCAGGGTCCACTCAACCCTCACCTCAGTCCTGGCCATGAAGCTTTGAGCTTCCTCCCGAGGGCGCCGCATGGCCCTCAAGTCACGAGGATCCACTGAGCCACAGACCAGGACATAACCTGGGCCTGGCAAACTCCCAGTGGTGAAATCTTCTGCCCAAGGCCGGGCACGCAGGAAACGCCTGGGGAAGAAGTGTGCTGGCCTCGGGGCAGGAAGACAGAAGGGAGCATGCCGGCCTGAGCAGAAGAGCACTCTCCGGGCCGGGTTCACATCGGCAGGAGCCAGGCTTCTCTCCCAGTGGGGAGGTTGAGGCAGCCACCCCCAGTGTCAGTTTAGAGCAGTGAGGTAAACATTTCAGAGGCGTGCCCAAACTGTAACCCAAAACCCACTTACATATCACAAAGTGCCAACACTGCAGTTAAACCTGAGTGCTGAGAATTTAGTTTAGAAAAAGCAGCTCATACCCTTGGCTCTCATGCCAACAGGGCAGGCTCTGTGTGCCCGCTGTGGCACAGGGGTCTGTAGGTTCACCACCACTGCTTAGGCCGTCACCAGTGCTTTTCTCTTACATGCAGCCAAAATCATGAAAACCTCAGCAACACGAACCCCACAGTAAAGCCAGACAGCCAAAACACACTGAGACTGTGTGGCTGGCCAGGACCCTACTGATCTGGATGCCAGGCCCCTGCCCCTGACACGGTGACCAGGCTTGGGCACCCTGCTCCAGGCCAGGCTTGTGGCCTGGTGCACACTCTATGCGGGGACAGGTGGGACAGGTGACACTCCTGCCCACTGGGAGAAGGAGTGGCTGCCCCGGCCAGGCTGAGGGACACGGCGGCCAAGTGAGTCGGGTGACGAGAACTTCAGTGGTCAGCATGGAGCTGAGAGCTGCGGGTTTACGCCCACTCTCTCCTCGACGACTTGAGTGATGCTCACTGGTGGTGGGACAGCAGGGATGTCATGAAAAGGTCAGAGCTCCTAAGAGGGCACCAGAACCTCTTTTTCTACATGAAATCAAGGAGGTTTGTTAGGAACATTGTCGAGTGTAACAGAGTATACAAAGTGGTACAGTGACTCTGAACTTACACCTGACCACCGCCGTTTACCCTCAATCCTGCAGGGAAGAGGGGAGAGGACGTTAAAGCCAACCCAGGATGCTGCTGTGTGCCATGAAACTCTTTGGCACACATCGGACATAGGAGGGGAGGGACTGGCTGTTCCTAACACCTCAGGGGCACCATAGGGCCGCTTGGTTTCCAGGGTCCACATGGGAGCCCCTGCAGCTCATCTTCCATGGGGACCAGGACCGCCCCAGCCTAGTCCTGGTTTTGCATGGTGAGCACTTCCACTAGAGTAGCAGTTCCCAAAGTGGGGTCCCAGAAGCCAGCAGCGCCAGCATTACGGCAAAGTCCTTAGGTGGATTCTCAGGCCATCCCAGGCCGGGGCGAGGGGACTGGTACAGGGCTGGAACTCTGTCTGACACAACCTCTGGGGACACTGATGGTGACTCTGCTAGAGACCCGCTACTTCAGACAGACAGAGACGTGCGGGGAGCTGCTTCCCTGCTTGCATTCAGCGCCTTTATCCTTTAAGCAGGTCCTGCCTCCTCCCGAAGGAAGCTGAGGGCCTGGTATGAGCAGGGCCACCTTCCAGGGAGAATCATAGCCACTAGAGCTGGCCTGTCTCCACCTGTCGCTGCCCCGGGGACGCCTGAGCCTAAGTCTCCTCACCACAAAACATGCAAATAATCTTACCTGCTGGGAGGATCCGGCCATCCATGGTGCGGAGATGGCTCAAGTACTGTGCTTCCTGGAGGGTCCCGACATGTTCCATGCATGTCGCTGCCCAAACAGGGATGGCAGGGGCCTGCAGGAGGCTGAACAAGCATGCCGTCTTGGGCCCCTAGGAGTCTGATTGGCACAGAGGTGGGCCTTCTCTGCAGCCGGGGGAGGGCAGGATTGAGGCTCCAGGAAGAGCAGGGGTCCCCGGGCAGATCGAGTCCCCAAGTCCCAGAGAAGGTGGAAGGCCGCAGTGCCCCTGGAAACCTCTAGAAGGTTCTCCTCTCCCAGTCCCAGTGGGGAGACTGAGGCATGAGGAGTCAACAGGGCTGGGTACCCTGGACAGCTGGGAAGGTGGAGGGCGGGGAGGTTGGGCTGGGTTCTGAAACTCCACCAAGGCAACAGTGTTCTTGGTGGTTGTCCCTGAGGCTCTGGAAACTGGAGTTGTGTGTTGTGGGTTTAAACAGGACACAGAGGCCAAGCTCTGTGGAAGGAGTGGAGCAGGTTAGCGAGACCGTTTCCTGTGCATCAGTGTCTGCAGGTGACATTCCGACTCCCCCCTCCAGGGGGCATCACAGGCTTTACACTGTCAGAGGGAAGGTGCCAAGCTAGATGAGGCAACAAGTGAGCTGTTTCAGGGATTCACAGTGTTTTGATTTTTTAAAATATATTTTTGTGAGGCCAGTATCACACGTGGTAGTGTGCACATTTAGCATGCACACGGCCCTGGGCTCGAATGCCACCCCCAAAAGTGAATTGTATTTGCAGCCTGCCCATGGAAAAGGCTAGGAACAGTGGCCACCTGCGTAGCCCAGCACACAGGTTGCAGTCTTGAAATGCCATTTCCCATTTTTTAAATTTTTAAAGCACAGTTTTTTGGAGAAGAGCTGGCTCCAGGGCTGAAAATGTACCACACGAGACAAGGCTGGAAGATTTTATCACAGCAAATAGCAAGGAAGCTCTCACGGACTCCAGGGTTTGTGGCAAAAGAAGCAACTCAAAGAGACTCCCACACCTAACGACAGACCAAAGTGAGCCTCTGTAGGAATAATACAGCAAGCAGATGCCCGTGCATGAGTGCACAAGTTCACAGCACAGATTTCTGGGCTTTTGTTCTTCTTCTTATCCTCTGTGTATGTGTGGTGCTGGAGATTAAATTCAGGGCCTTCACAGTGAGCTACATCCTAACCTTTTTTTTTTTTTTTTTAATTTCAAACAGGGTCTAAATTACCCAGACTGGGCTCAAATATGCAGTCCTCCTGCCTCAGCCTCCCAGAATTACAAGTGTGGTCCACGGCACCCAGCTCACAAAATAGTTTTTAAAATTAGTTGATTGCCTTTAGAGGATGTGGCAGAGCCATCACATTGTCTTGAAAATTGGTTGCTGGGCATGGGGACTGAGGCAGGAGGATCACTGTGAGTTCAAGGCCAGCCTGAACTACATAGTGAGACCCTGTCTCAAAAAAAAAAAAAAAAAAAGAAAACCGGCAACAAGAGTCAGGAATCAAGCGGCTATGCCCTCTGTATTGGATACATTTCTGTTGCTAGGACACAATCTCTAACCCTCCAAGTTAAAGGAAGAGAGGTTTACTTTAGAGGGTTTAGTGCATGGGCAGCCAGCTCAGAGGCAGAATCATGGTGGCAGAAGGGTGTGGTGGAGGGCAGCAGCTCGCCTCACAGTGGCCCAGAAGCCGAGAGAATAGGAAGCGGGCCAGAGAGGAAGGGGCCTGAGGCCAGATGATTTCCCAGACTAGAGTCCACAATCAAGATGAAGCATC
>PVJO010035203.1:0-10150 GCA_004026905.1 Hystrix cristata | reverse complement strand
TCCCTGGTGGACAAAATGTCACTTCAAACTCTTAATGGTGTATTTAAAATTATTAAGTGAAAATAAAATAATCATTATAAAAGAATAAAAATTATTAATTATTATAGGATGTAATTATTATTACATTCTATAGATTCGCTTATGTGCATTCTATAAACAATACTACCAGTCAGTATTCAGAACAGATGTCATGATTTTCACAACTATAAACTGGAGTCTGTGAAAGTACCGGAGATTACAGGCTTGCTGCCTGGTGTAGAATAATGTTCCCAGGAAAGAAATAGTAATCAGCTTGTGCTTACTGTACAGAGATGATTCTTCTCCTGTCATGAGAGCTACAACCTCTCAAAGAGCCACACTTTTAAGAAAGAAGAGAAAAATGAAAATAAAATGATGAAAAAAAGTGGAAACAAGAGAAAGGTAACTAAAAAGAAAAAAAGAAAAAGAAACGCAAACCTGGCTATCAGCAGAATTAACTGCAGAACAAAAGAACGACAAAGTAAATGCCCTACATGTGGCCTAAAAGTCATACTTTTATACATTAAGAAAAGATGGGAGAAGTTTGAAACAGTTGCCAGCAGCCAGCGAGGGAAGCTCGCTATGTGGCCATCCCTGCAGGCATAAGTGCAAAGCCTGGTGCTGTCCCAAGGCCGCTGATGGCCGAAGCGGAATTGCACAGCAGTGGGAAACAGCTACTGAATGTATCTTTTCATCAACATGTTTAACGTGCTGAGGTGCGGAGGCGGTAAATCCTGCCTGTGAATTTCTGGACACACCTTCCATTGAGAGGTGGGCTCTCTTCCCTGTCTGCTTCCCCTGCATCTCGGTGAGCTGTGTCTGCTCCAGCCAATGCAGGAGGGCGAGGTGAAGCTATGTGAGATCCACGGCTGCAGCTCCTGCCTGGTTCCCTGGGAACGCTCATTCCTGGGGGCCTAAGCTGTCCTGAGAGCAACGTGTCTGTCCTGTGTTCCGTGCCAGAGAGACCAGCGTAGGCCTTCCGCTAACTGGTGTAGTCTCCAGTTCCCTTTACATTCTTAAATCATAAGAACTCTGGATTGAGGACACAAAAAGCATTTATTTCAGTGTCTCATTGCTGGCAATATTTATGATATTAAAAATCTAAAGAGAAATTCAAAATTATTTATTAATTAAAAAATAACAGAACTATTATGTTGACATAAATATTTTTATTCAAAGAAATATATCCTTTCCAAAACAAAACATGAAATTTAGTGAGCAAGAACTTTGTTCTAATCTTTTAAATGTCTGGTAAACAAGAAGATAGCTAGATTCTCGTATCAGTTTCTGCATTCATTCTGTTGTGCTTTGTTATTTCGGTTGGAATACATGAAGAAAATCCAGCCTTGTGTGTGGTTGGTTGGAAAAAGGGGAGTTTTAGGCTCTTTTACTTATAATTGTGAATATTTTTCTTTGCTACAACACGAAGATCGATTGGATAAGTGGTCATTTCTTGAAGATTAGCTACATTTTGGACTGTGAAATTTATCAAATGAATGCTTGGTGTTCTGTTCTATTGAAATTTTGGATGTTCATGCACTATTCGTTCTTAAATTATTGATTCACTCAGTTGTGCAGAGCTTCCAAATGATGAGCCATTTTATTATGTGATATCCAAAATCATATTCATGAATGTTCAATCTGTCATCAAAAACAACCTTAAATATTAGGAACTTCAGGGTATGGGTAAAATTCCTTTTTTGCTGTAATTATCAACTTATATTAAGTATAGAAATTAATCGGTCTCACTGTGACATTTCTGTACATGCATGGATGCACTCTTTGACTGTCCCTCCCTCCCCGTGACCCTCTCTTGCCCCCTCCCTCCCACTCCTGACAGGTACAACATTTCCAAAATTCTGATTTTCATTTGGAAGTGCAACTTTTACCTTTAGCAAAAATATCATTTTTTTCCCTTGAAGTGAGAGCTCACGTCTTTCGAACAAATGTCTCCCAAATCTTAAAAAAAGAAAAAAAGTTTGTCACCAGTCAGTCTTCCAGGTAAACAGAATGTTCCCTGGAAAAAGTAGTGAGTTCAGTTTCCAGCGGAAGTGACCCCGTGAACCCTTCTCTTTCAGACAGTCAGCTTGCTTGTGTACACAGCCTAAGCGCACATCCCATCTCATCGTGAAAAATGTTAAAAAAAAATTTACTCAAGGGGTGAAGATGTGATAAAATCAACACTTTTTACTGCCTCACCGGGGACTGCAAGTACCTGGGGGCTGAGGAAACACTGCGGGTTGCCACGGCCTCGGCTGGCGCACAGGGCTGTTTCACTACCTCTTCATAGCTGCTGTAGACATCAACGCAGGCAAAAAGGAACAACTATCGCAGTGAAAATAGCCTTGGCTCTGTGGACCCACTGACAGGGTCTCAGAGATGCCCAGGGTTCTGGTGGACCATACTTCGAGAACCACTGGTTTATCCTGACAAAGTAAAGCGCTTATCATCCACTCACCGAGATTCACACAGAGGCCTGGATATTGCCAGGCCCCAGTTCCCAACCGGCACTCGGCAGAAAGATCCAAGGACATCAGCGACTCTGGACTCTACCAACTGCTAGTCATAGATTAAAAGGAATTTGCTTCCTTAGCATGTTATTTATTTGGAAGAAGCTTTTAGTACTAAGTTCTGAAGGGAGCCAAGATGCATTTTATTATAGTGATCCATTTTAATATTGAGCGCAGTTCAAGCAGCAAAGCCGTTTTCAATAAGCGTTCAGAGAACACATCAAGGCCATTTCTCCTTTACCAAATCCTCCGGGGTCTGGCTTAGAAGGAATACGAGTGTTCTCTGCTAATGGCTAGAAATACCAATAATGATTTTAAATACAAGAACCCTGAAACCTCTCTCAAACTCTTTAGCCTCAATAAGGAATAATTTTCTGGTAATCTCTGTTTTTTTTTTTTTTTTTAAATGAATCCATTGTAAAGCAAATTGAGACTCAAACTTTGGTAAATCAATTAACATAAAGAACATTAAAGTCAAGAGAGCTTTGTAGGATAAAATTCGGTTCTCTAACAGCACTACTGCAAGGAACACAGTCCATTGGTAGAGAAACTCCCAACGGCACACCAACACGAACTGGTGTTTTTTTTTTTTTTTTTTTTTTTTAAGTTTTACAATAGTTCTTTCCATTCTTGAAGCAAAACAAGACCCTCTGGCCACTCCTCTTCCTGTAGCACTACAACAGGTGCTAGGCGTGCCGGCAACCCAGGAGCTCTACAGGGCGCCAGGTGTTAGTGGACATTTTTCATATCTTTTTCTGATCTTCAGTTCCATATGTGCCGAAGATTTAACACCATTTACAAAGTGTGGTTTTTATATTTTTCCCGGTATATGTTTGTGATGCGTAATAATTACTTTCATCTTGGGGAATTGGCCCCTGCATGGTTTTGTTTCCCCTCCTCCCACTGTCTTCCTCTCTTCCCCTTCCCCAGGCCTTTTTGACAGAAGCATTGGTACAAGCTGATATAAAATTGTTTCACAGTAATGATGGTAGTTGACTTGATACTAAACATTGCTTGGAAGGTCCAGTTCCCTCAGGTCTCAGGGTTGCTGGCTTTCTGACTCCAGAGAATCAAGTTGCAATAGCTGCCATGAGATCTATGTTGAAAGACCAGATTATTCCTACAAGCCAAAATGAGGATGAATTCTACAACAATAGGTGGTGCCGCTCATCATCAAACAAAGAAAATTCATATGAGAAGAAACCAAAGTGTGGAGAAAGGAAGAAGAATCTTACAAAAGTTGCAAATAACCTTTAAAGTAAAATCCTGTTATGCCCACTTTCATGAAGTGTGGTCAGATTTAAGAAAAGTAGTAAATAATTGGTCCACACTTCCTTTGACATTGATTTCTTCATTATGTTTAATTTTCATCAACATGTTTAACGTGCTGAGGTGCGGAGGCGGTAAATGCTGCCTGTGAATTTCTGGACGCATCTTCCATTGAGAGGCGGGCTCTCTTCCCTGTCTGCTTCCCCTGCATCTCGGTGAGCTGTGTCTGCTCCAGCCAATGCAGGAGGGCGAGGTGAAGCTATGTGAGATCCACGGCTGCAGCTCCTGCCTGGTTCCCTGGGAACGCTCATTCCTGGGGGTCTGAGCCGTCCTGAGAGCAACGGGTCTGTCCTGTGTGCTGTGCCCTGCCTGAGCTCCTTACCCGCAGAGACCGTGAGTACAGTAAAAGCATTCTTGCTTTGCACTCGTAAGCTCTGGGGTGCTTTGACTTGCTGCAGATGGCTGGAACGGGAGTAGCACGGAGGCCAGTGTTACCCGTTAGACAAAGAGGAGCCCACAAGCCTCTTTTGTGTGTGGTGGTTCTAGTATCTCCACATCTAGCACATCTGGCCACTCCACCAAAGGCAGCAGCGAGTCAGGTTAAGAAAGAGTTCACAGCAGTCAGGAGCGAAGGGTGTGAAAGCTCAGCACGCTTCTCTCCAAACAAATCCACGGTGACAATGACTCATTCCATGTGTGGCACTGCGTCTGTAAGCCGGACTCAGAAGTCCACCATAGGAGTCTAAGCAAGATGAAGAAGATTTTGCAAGAAGAGAACGCAGTGTAAGGTCTGTGAAAATGAAACACTAAAATGACACTTAAAAGATCGGCTAACCCTTCTAACAGCAAAGGTCGTAATATTTATATGCCTCCTTAAACCTCTTGAATGTTAACTCTCCCGTGGCCTTAATTTAGTGCCAACATGAAACTCTTCTTTACTCCCAAGCCTGTCTTAACTTCTTGATTTACTTGGCTGTGCAAAGGCAATTGCAAGAAAGACTTTTAAGATCTGCTTGGGGAAAGCCTAACTTGTGTCTCATTCACATAAGGTAGAAAAAATTAAGCAAAAGCATTATCCTCTAGCACCTAGAATAGTGCTTACCATGTAGCAGATACTCGACAGGTGATCAGTGGATGTGTCTGAGCATGGCGGACTCTGCAGGGTGAGCTACCCTGGAGGAGAGAGAAGAACAAAGGTTCACAAGATCCTTGAGTCAAGAACTGCTTTTAGTGCTTGGTCGCTGTACAATGAAAGTGAAATCAATCAGAATATATATATGTGTATATATGCACATACACATACATACACATGCACACACACGCACGCATGATTAAGATTTCTTGTTGAAATCTTTTGTTTGGTGGTTTTCTAATGAGAAAGGGGAAGGCTGTAGGCATGAACTTAGTGCTCTGGGCAGGGTGAGGAAGAAGTATATAGCATGGATGTACATTGAAAAGGTAAAAGCGGATTAGACTTCATCTGACAGCAAGGCAGAGCTGTGTATCCTGTACCCGGTGTTCCTACCAAGTAGGAAAATGTTCACCATCAAGACAGTGAATATAAAGAGGCTTCTAAAAAAGTGGTATTCAGTGGGAACTACTTTTTCCCTTATGTTTGGTGACTTGAATAAGCAACCTTTAACCTGAAAGATTTGAAGCCGGATTGTTTCAGCCTAAGGCCAATGCCTGCAGTAAAGGTTCCTGTAAACCTCTTTGTCACAAACAACTCTCAAATTCTCTCATAACTGCTCTCCCAATTTGTAAGAGGAGGATCCACCGCTGTTTACCACGTGAAGCGCCCCGGGGAGGGGACCAGGCCGCTGCCCCTGCTGACTTCCTGGGAGGAATATAATGGCCACCATATGCTCGGGGTCCAGGCCCAGGTCCCAGGCAGGCTCACAACTCCTCTGAGGCGCAGTAGTACGGTTCAGAGTCGGGTCCCCCTGATGGCAAAGTCAGGGCTCAGGAGTTTTGTCACACTTCCCTGCCCCCTCCTACTTCAAAACTACAAACCGACGTCACACAGAACATTTTAATGCTCCTTTCATTTTTACATTAGAAAACGACACCTGTCTTCTCAAAGGAGGGAAAGGTGTCCTCCTCGCTTGGGATCCTGGCGGCTCTGTCAGGGTCTGGTCGGTTCAGCAGCGCTGTGACATCCAGTCCAGCCAGTTCCAGCCCCCAGACTGGTCCGGGAGGGATGTTACCAGCTTCTAATTTGGGCAAGAAAGACTTGAATGGCGAATTGAGGGCCGTGAGAAAATTTATTTAAGTAACAAAAGAAAAGGAAATTGGCCCCTCCATGCGAATGAAATAGCTGCAGCCGTAGTCTTAGGGCAGTTAGAGACCCCAAAGGGGAGGGGGGTTCCGGAGCAGGGGCCAAGAGAGCAAGAGAGCAAGCTCAGCTCATGGTATTGTTTGCAGTTATTCCATCTCAGGTCTTGTGAGAGTTTTCCTGATCCTGTGAGAAGAGGGTGTTTGGATTTCGCGCTCCAGGCTCAAGTCAGGTCTAGGTCACTTCCTTAGGTCATGTCCATCTTCCCAGCCAGCTCAAGCCTCTCCCTACACCTACCTGAGTTAGAGATTTTAAAAAAACATCTATGAAAGTCTCTTATGAGTCTCAATGTGTCAATAAAACTGTCCCACTCGGAGGCACATCAGGAATCCTGCAGCAAAGGCTCTCTTGAGAGACACACAAGGGACAGCACAGCGCTCTCCACTCCTTAGAGCCTCCAGGGAGGCCGGACCCAGACATGAGGCACAGAGGGACGAAGCTGCGAAGCTGCATGAAGGCTGGAGGCCCTGGACCCTGCAAATGAGTGCACCTGGTGTGTGGAGAGGAGTACAACAGACCAAGTTCAAATCCTGCTGTTGCCACTCACTGATAACTTTGTAAATGTGAGCAATGTTATTTAATCCCCTAGTTTCTTTCAAATAAAATGACAATGATACGCTCTACCCCAAAATAGGGCTGCCAGATTTAGCAATAAAAATATGGAGATCCAGTCAAATTCAATGGTTAGGTTTAATGTTGACCTTATGGAGAAATTTGATTCGGTTCTTATCCAATTGAGTTTGTGACCAGAATTGTGGAAAGAATTAAGTTTGTGAACTGAGGCACCACTGTATATTGAATATTTTAAAAATATAAGAATGTCTCGACTGTTGTGTGTGGTACACTTAAACTAATATTATTGCACGAGACATACTTGAGATAATTTTTGTTCTCCAAAACTCAAGTTTAATGGGTGCCCTGTGTTTTATCTGGCAACTCTACACCGAAGGGCAATAGTGATAGTTGAGATGACAGACACAGTCTACCCCACTTCCTGGTCACCAGAGACAGATGGCAGATGTTTTCTCTTCTCCTGTGGAAGCTCCTTGTCCCATCGATTGTCCATTCCTCGCTCCTCTCTAGGGTTAATCTTTTCTTGGACAACAAAATTTCAAGTCTCTCTTACTATTAAATTTAACATTAAAAATCAAACTGGTCATCTCTACAGTTAGCATCCTTTTCTCCAGAGTCTCTCTTGTCAGGTTTCACATTCAGTTAGTTCCCCTCCCTCCTCGCTGCCCTCTGTCACCCAGGAGAAGCACCCACCACCTGCCAGGTGCGGTGCTGGGCCTGCAGGGCAACGTGAGCCGGCCTGACACAGTCCCTCCCGTGCTCCTGCCAGTGTCACCACGGTAACAGCCACCAAGCTCTCATGGCTCCTCATTTTTCTCCTTGCCATCCTTATAAACAAAGCACTGAATTTCTTTTTGGTCTCCCCTGGAGCTCTCTTGTCTTCTGAATCCTTATTCTTACATAAACTCTTATCCTCTGCAAATTCCTTTCTAATCTTTCTCTTTCCACAAAGAGCTCCTCATTCTGTCACAGTGTTCAAGCCGCAAAGCCAAGTGTCCTTGGTTCTTCCTCTCCTCCTACCCATTAGCAGGTCCTGAGGACTCCGAAGAGGAAATACAGCCCCTGCTGCCTGTGTCCCTTCATCCCCCTTGTCACTCCCAAGCCTGGAAATTCTCTCACCTCTCACTTGACAGTGTAACAGCCTCAGGGGGAGGTTCCCACCTTCTCACAACCACCAGATTGAACTTGAGCAAAGCCAACCAGTCCATCTCATTCCTAGTCCATAAAAAACAAAGAAACACACGAACAACGCAGGCAAGCATAGTGATGCACTCCTATAATTCCAAAGCACTCTGGGAGGCCGAGCAGGAGGATTTCAAGTTCAAGGACAGCCTGGGCAACTTGGCAAGACCCTGTCTTGAAATAAAAAAGAAAAAAAGGGGCTGAGAAGGCAGTCTAGTGTGAAGGCCCCAGGTTCAATCTCCAGTACTGCAAAACAAAACAAAACAAAACAACAACAACAACAACAGGCCCAGCAACAACATCAAAACAGGAAACTGAGACTCCAAAGTCTTCCCAGTCTACTTGGAACAGAGCCCACCCTGGCCAACAGGACCCGTCATTACCCAGCCCTGCTGACCCACACTTCGCCCCTGCCCCTCCTGCCTGCCTGTCTGCGCTGGCCCCCAGCCGGCAGGGAGATTACCCAGGAACACAGGAGGCGTAGTTTAATTTGGCTCACAGTTTCAAGGAAATTCAGTGCTGGGTTGGCTGCTCTGAGGAAGGAACACGATGGCAGAAGTCACTCAGTTCACGGCGGCCAAAAAGCAGAACAGGTGCACAGTGCCAGAGAGGAAATTGTGGGAGACCAGACCTAGACCCCCAAGACCACCAAACACCTGGGCAGACCCAAAGCCGGCAGGCTGATGCCTCCCTAATCCCCACAGTCAGTGTACTGTCGCCACTACGTGCTGTCTGCTTCCCCCTCAGACTAAGCTCTTTGAATGCAAGACTCGTTTTATGCTCTTTGAGGTAAAACTCTTTATCCCTAATGCTCAGTAGTGTCCCAGATGCAGAATACATATTGAATGCAAAGATGACTGAGTGAGAGAGTGAATGAATCCTTCCTCGCATGCAGAGTCTCTGGATGTACAAGTTCAGGGGTTAGAAAAGCACAGAACATACAGCTATGAGTTATGGGGCTTCTAAGCTACATGGCAGCGGTGTTATCCCTTCCATAGAGCTTCTGCTAGTTCATTATGAGGGAGCTTAAGGGGGTTATTCAGAGAACAAAAGAACCAATTACTCCCTCTGAGAAAAGCCTGACTCAACAGTGACAGAGGAAGGAGGAGAGGAAGGAGTGCAGGCATCAGTGAGCCGGAGAGTCCCGCAACAGAGACGTGACTCAGGCGGTGGCCTCACATGGGACAGGCGGCGGATGCACCCACAGTCAGCTGTCCTACCTTCTGCTGCCAGTGAGGCCACAAGGAGGCAGAGAGAAGGCGGATGCGAGAAGAAAGTGGGAAGCAAGTGGGATGCAGCCCTGTTCTCTGCAAACACAATGCCCGCCCTTGGCTGAGAGGAAGGAGGGAGGCATCTGTGTAGGGGCCGCAGGGACCTCCTCTGGTCACAAGCTTGTGCCGGTGTGGTGGTGGCCCCAGTACAGTGAGGAACAGTGGAGCTGAGGGAGTCGCTCTCTTCCATCCATTATGACCCTGTGGTCATTGCTCTTGCCATTGTCCTAAGAGAGCTAGAGAATCACAAAACAAAATAGCAGGGGACTGTCGATGCCCTAGGAGAGCAAGGTGCACTGCACCTCCTGCCTGACCTTCAGACACCTCCACCCTTCTCCCACCTCATTAGGGGTAAACATGCTCAGCGTCTCACAAATATAATTAAGATCACAGGAATTCTGGGGCAGCATGTGCGTTGAGAGCCCCTCAGATGACCCTGCATGCTGTCAGTCCCATCCAGAGATTCGGGGGTGGCACCTGGGCAGGCGCAGATCCTTTCGATCCCGAAAGCCTGAATAATCTCTGCACTGCTGCTGTTGCAGATCTGTGTGCCATGACCTGCTTGCTGTACGTTTACTTTCCCTCAGCTGGCACCTTTTTCTGTCTGTGCCTTGTCCTTTGTTTGCACACACTGGCCCTGAGCACAACTTCCCGCGATCTTCGATAAATTAGCTGCTTGCACCTGCTACTGGGTGTGCACTTGGCAGTTCTTTCCCCGTGGTGCACGAGTGCTGGACTATATCGGCTCATTCCATGTAACAGCCCTCTGCCCTTGCTCTGTGCACTGAAATTTCAGGGACCCGACTGAGACCCAGGCCATGGAAGTCTCCAAGGGGGCACACCCAGGGGCAGGGCGAGCAGGGTGTCCCGACTTGTCACGACTTAGCGTGTCCGTTATCTTCGTGTCTACAACAATAAAGACAGAGAGAATTTATAAAAACACAAAAAAATCTCAGTTTTTTTAAGTGGTAAAAATGTTCCTCTGACAAGGC
>PVJO010035202.1:0-10113 GCA_004026905.1 Hystrix cristata | reverse complement strand
CAAAAACAACAAAAAACCCCCCAGTGTTGCACAGAGAGACAATAAAAGAGATGTTCTTATAAAGCAAGTAGTGTCCTTTATAAATGTATCTGCTCTAACAGAGGCAGCCATACAGGTCTCTCTTTTCAGAATCTGTGTCCATACGTCTCACCAGGGTGACTCAGACTTGAGTAAATCTACTATTTGTCGTTGATTTAGCAAAATGGTACAAGAATATTGGAATTACCAATGAACACCTGTGATGGGCCAGAGAAAAATGATTATCAAAAGAGACCAATGCAGAAATGCCTTTCCTAAATGTGCTGGGACCGTCTTGTGGGGCTTGCCTTCATTTTTCTTGATTCTTCTGTATATAAAAGAACATTGGCAAAGGGCTCAACTCGGCTTCATAACCTCTAGTGTACACATTCTGGAATACAACATCCTCTTGAAACTTTCGGGAGCAAGTCTTCTGGAAAAGGCACCCAGGCTGTGGCTATCAAGTGTAGGAGGCGGCCTGTGACGGCCGATCCCGAGTAGAGAGGCGAGGTTGGAATGCCTGAGACGCTCATCCCAGACTGTTTTCTAGGGTGTAAGAGCAACTGGAAGCACACTGGCTAGAAAGAGGAGACTGATACGAGAGAGCAAAAGCAACAGGACAGAGGGACATGGCCAGAAGGCCGCAGATTTTGGATGGATGTAGGTTGGAGTCTTGCGGCCCGTATTTGCCAGCTCTGTAACCTGGGGCAGGTCCTGTCGCCTTTCAGCTTTACTTACTTTGTTTCTAAGCAAGCAAAAGCTGGTTATGCGGGTCGAATCAGTCACCGAGGGGCCTGGAGTGTAGCAGGAGCTCTACTAAGAGCCTACTGTGATTACTAGAACTTAAAACCCTGGCACAGACAAAGCAGCAAGTAGGGCTGCGGGAGGAGATTCCAAGCGGCAGGGAGATGGGAAGGAAGTTGAGTCAGGGTGGGACCAGTGAAGAGCAGGGGCGATGGTGTTGGATGTTCTTTTCAGGGATGGAGCCAGATGCTCTCTACGTATCCTATGACTTGAAAATAGTTTTCAGAAATTGCTACGTCCACAAAAATGCTAATCGAACATGAGATTTGCATTGGCCCTGTCTGCATTCATCAGTGCCGGTGCCCCTTCCTAGATGGTTCCTATCTCCTTTGACTGCTCCTCGATCTATTGATCTATAAATGCAAGCAGCTGTCTGGAGCAAGCAGTTTCTCACTGACAAGACCCCACGTAAAACACGCCCCGAGGAAACAGAATGTGCGCCAAATCTCGCAGACCCTCATTGCTTTCGGGGTGTTCTCTGTGACCCTAGATTCGGTTAGACTTTGATTATCTAATTTTATATATTTTTTTAATTATATTTTTAAAAACTCTTTTTTTCCCCCCTCAAAAAATTTTGAGTTAAGTTTGTGTTCCCCCTTTTCTTTTGGCAACCTGCATAACTTCATGTTTTCTTTTAGTTTTTCTCTTTTAGTAAGTTATTGCTTCAAATTTTGCCATACGCATCTTAAACTAACATCAGCTAAATGATCCTTATAATGGGTTAGACACTTCACAAGGTACTGAGTCCATAAAAGTGGTGACTTCTCCCTCTTCCAGATCTCCCTGAGCATCCAGCAAAACTAGACTCTCCACAAGGAGCAATAGCCGTTTACTGGTTTGGTCCCAACCTGCCTTTTGACTGAGGGCGCCAGGCTCTACCAAACCCACCTTGACTCTATAAAACACCTGTCCCCAAGCAGTGGGAAGCTCCAGGCTGGTTGCCCTAATGGTCAAGAGAAGTAGCGAAGGCAGAGCACAGTGACACCTGTCCACATTCTGGCCTTTGGAGCTGGCAACTTGAACTCTTCTCCCAAATGATTTTCTTTGGTAGAGAGGGGGCTGGGATTTAAGAAGCTGCCTTTTACATAGGTTGGTTACTCTCTCTTCTCTAATACAGGCCCACCTTTCATGTGGGTTTCAAATATCTTAGAATGAAAATGACAGTTTTGCTCTTAGTACCTCTAATCTTTCTTCTAGAAAATAACATCTTTACGACTTTGACCCTGGAGTTCTATGTCAGCTTCTCAAATCAACATGCATAAGAATCACCTGGAAATCTTGGTCAACTGCAGACCCTGCAGCACAGCCGGGAGGGCCTCACAGCTCGGCCTTTCTCTCGAGCTCCTGGTGACAGAGACACTGCTGTCCATGCTGCAAGTTCAATGGCAAAGTCTACTCAGGGTGCAGCCTGCATCCCGAGAATTTGTACCTCTGAGGGTTGCCGGAAGCCCCAGGTGGAGTTGAGACACCCGCCAGACCTACCAAATTGGAATCTGCCTTTTAACAAGATTCCCTGCTCCTCTCGTGGTTTTTAGGCACCACTAAATTTCACGAAGCCCCATCTAGGTAAATCCCAGAGATGAGCTGGGTAGGAGCGGCCTGGGCTGGCTTTTGGTAGTCACGGTCTAGCACAGTCCCCAGGACTCCTCAGAACGGGTGTCTGGGCAGTGCAGGGCTTGTCCTTGTAGGCACCAGACTGCGAGTCCAGATCCAAGTCTTCTTCAATCCCAGCAACCCAAAGCTCTCAGCCTCAGGCCTTAGCTTGGGTCAGCGTGCCACCCTCATTCTGGGGGAGGAGAGAGCCCAGGGAATCGTCCCACATGCACAGAGCAAGTACTGCAGGAAGACTCTCTCTCCAGGAAAGATGTGGGGACTCTGGCCTGAAGGCAGAGGTAAGTCAACCACAGAAAGTGGCTGTCTGGTGGAGAAAGCAGCCCTGGGGACTCTCCTCATACCCTCTGCCTTCCCTGTGATCGCGAATGTAGTCACTTCTTGCTTTATTTGTAACTTGAGTACTCCCCCTCCAGGGACTGCCATACCTTGAGTAAACAGGCATCTAGTCTCAAAAGACACAGCTCAGTGAGTAAAGGGAGACAGAGATCTAGAGAGAGAGAGAGCTGCGAGAAAGCGGGGGAGAGGGCGAGAGTGAGAGAGAGGGCATCCTCAGGTGAATCAACGACACCAGTAATTTCGAGATGGCCACTTCCTGTATTTCAAGTTTATGCAAAGGCAGAAGGCTTCCTGACTATAGGTCTAATGATTGATATTTACGAGAAAATACATTATTGTATGCACTGAGTTTAGGAGGCCTTTATTTCCCATGCAGCTACTTTGAGACTATAAATGTGAACTTTCTAAGAATTGGGAAGTTTGAGGAAATCCTAGCAGTCTGTGGTTTGGCAGTTCTTAGGAAAGCTGAGAGGTTCCTGCAAGTACCTGTTCTTCCCTCATGATTTGGGATGAGAGAAACAGGCTTGTCTTTCTTCTCTTTCTCCTCTCTGCTGGTTTTCTGTTTTTGTCAGGCTTAAGCTTCGATGTCAAAGTATAATCAATAAGAGGAGGAAAGCGTAGGGAAATTAATGCAGGATGGGTGTCTGTTTCCACATTACTACTTTTTAATCTTCATGACAACAGAAAACGAAACATGGCTTGACATGGTCTGTCCAGTCTCTAGAATTACTTCATTGCTATCTTTCAGATCTCCCAGTAAAGGGGGGGCTGGAAAAGCCGGAAGTAGGCAGGGGTCCCTTTGGGGTGGGAAAGCAGTGAGGCCGGCGTGCCCTGTGGTGGAGAACATTGACTTGGGGACAAGGTTGTGGGTTGTGCGTTGGGCGTTGCCACACGGGAATGACGGCTGCGGCCACCGGCCAAGTACTTTAGGGAATGAATCTGCGCCAGATGCTTAGGCCAGAAAATATCTCTAGGCCCCGATTATGTGACAAAAACCTCCACCTTGTGCTCTGCAGCCCACTTTGTTGCCGGGGGCCTCGCCCTATTTAGTCAATAATGACCGCCAACCTCGACGATTCCGTTCAGGTGATGGAGTTAGAGGTTCTGATTATTTTCTGTGTTTTCCTTTGTGAGTTACGTGAGGTTGTTTTCTTCTAAGTTCCTTCTCGTTAGCTATTTAAAAGTATATAAGCAGTCACAAGGATTTCTTTTAAAGTAACTTAGCTTTTACTTTGAGTGTTAGCATTTTTAATGCCACAGTGAAAAACTAGTTCTGAATTTTTCCCCCTATGGAAAAAAACAAGGGAGCAAATGCTAACATAACAAACACTCGATCGAAAAAGTAGTGTCCGAGGATAAAAAGCAGCTCCCCCAGAAGGACTAGGAAAAAAATGACCGATAAAACTTCGTTGATACCTGTCACCATGATTGAATGGGAAAGAGTGAAAGCGACTGTGGTCTGGTTCAAGAGTTCTTTCTTCTTCGCCTTTCTCTCTGAGTGTTGAGGTCAGATCTCCGCAGGCAAAAGGATGCTGCTTCGCCAGCACAGATTGCAGCTCCTCTTCATTAGGGTGACTTTGTGAACCGTGGGTGGCATTGGAAAGTGCACTAGATTCTGCCCTTCCATTTCTTGGCCGGGCTGATTGGAAGGAGAAAGGCTACTGGAATAGCCTGCTAACTTCTCCCCAGAGAGAGGAACGCCCCACGTTTCAGTAATTCAAGGAAGCTGTTGGTGAGCTTGGAAGGAAGCCACAGCGTGCTCTCTCTACCCTGGGAGCGACTCTCGAGGTGGGAGGCCTCCAGGGGTGGGAGATTTAGGAGCACCCGAGCTGGTCTCGGGGGAGACAGGACTTTGCCCTTCTTTCCTTAGGAGAGGATAAGACAGTATTTTATAAGTATCCATAAAGGGGCATGTGGAGTCCATAAGTGCTATTAAAAAGTCCTGCATTGCAAGATGTCACTTTCTTGGACTGAGCTGGTTGTTAAAAGTCAAAGAACAAATACCAAGTGCCCCTTTACTCCCGGCATTTGACGCAGTGCCACAAGTTGAAGTTGAGCAGGATTTCCAAGGTTGTCCACAACTTCCTGAGTGCTACAGATCAACTGTTAGGGAGGAAGGAAGGCAAGGACATTCTCTTGGGAATTGGAGGCATCTTTTTTTAAACAGAAGAAACCCCGACACACGTACTGTGTACCTACTGTGCGCCCCTCACTCTGGAGATTCTCCTCCTCCATCATTCTGGCACCTCGCCAAGCTCTTGCAGAAGGCCTCTTTGTAGGTAGAAGGTCTACAAACGGAAAGCAGGGCATAGTATTAGCATTTGTTGAGCTCAGTGATCTGAGTGTTTTAAAAGCACCTGCTGTAAGTGACCTCCTCACAGCTTTTGGCACTGTGTTCTTTCAGGGTCAAGCTTTGTTAAAAGGACAAAGAGTGACATATGGCTTCCAGGTACAGATGTGGGAGTTGTGCACTGCACTATTCCACAGGTGTGCCATTCTATATAGGCATCAGAAAATTATTTGTATAGTTATTACCATAGTTTTCTAGAAGAAAGCATCAAATTGTTATGTCCTAATAAAATAGGCTGTCTTCTTTCAGACAGAAGTATCTTTGACAAGGAACCCCTTTCCTAACTTGTACAAAGGTGCCTTGTGGTTAATAGTAGTGGGGAGGGAAGGGAGAGCTCTGATTGCCTCATCCTGGTCACCATGTCTGATTTATTTCTCCCTCCTTTCCTCCCTTGTCCTCTCTTGGCCTCTTTCTTTCTTTCTTTCTTTCTTTCTTTCTTTCTTTCTTTCTTTCTTTCTCTCTCTCTGTCTCTCTCTGTCTCTCTCTGTCTCTGTCTCTCTCTCTCTCTCTCTCTCTCTTTCAGTATTGGGGATAGAACCCAGGATGTCACACATACTAGGCAAGTGCTCCACCACTGAGCTACAGCCCCTGCCTTTTTAAATTATATTTTTTTGCAGGACTTTCTAAGTTGCTGAGAGTAGCGTGGAGCCTAAGATCCTCTTGCCTCAGCCTCCCAGGTGGCTAGGGTTACAGTCTTGTGACACCACACTGGTCATAGCGTCTGCTCTGTACAGTGTCTTTGATCGTGGGAGGCTGGGTGTCAGTCCTGTGTGTCCGGGGTCCAAGTTGGTTGATCCAGTACCCATAGAAGGTCATTCCAGCTGGTTTGGAGCCCAGGGCTCTGCTGGGATCCAGTCCGCGGAAGTGCCATGGGTACGTACAGCAGGAAGGCAAGGAAAAGCATTTCTCCTTGTGACTCAGGCTCTCTCCTAGCAAGCCAACATGCAGCTTCCTTAAAAGCTTAGCAGGTTAAGTGGGAATCCATAAACGTAGGCTCCTAAGGAAAACAACCCCTTAAGCCTCCCATAACTCAATTTTATTTCCATCTCTAGAATCCCAACCCGCACACAGTCTGGGCTGGCTTGTAAAATTTTTCCTGTTACTCTTGCTCGCAGCATCCTGTGTGGGTTCGGATGGGGGTGTGGGCGGATGTGGTTAGGGATCCAGGTGGACCGTGGTAGAGGTGGCAGGAAGTGTGACAGCCTGTTTGCTCCTGCCTCTGCATTTCTCTTGAGGAGGCGAATGAAAACCTGTTTGAAAAGGTTGGTGGAGAGACTAGAGAAGAAGGAGCTGTTCACTTTATCAAAGTGTCCTCTCACCCTGTGACACGCGATCAACCCCTGAGCGGTTGGCATGGTGGGTCCCCATGGTCCTGGCCTGTGCACCCATCTCCCTGACTCCCCAGTCCCTTTCTGGGCTGTGGGATGGGATAGGGCGCTTCTGGCTGTTCTCCTGCCAGAATCCAGGAGTGCAGAACAGAGAGCGAGGGATGAAGTCACCCCAGAGAGCCCTCTAGGTGGGAACAGGGTGTGTGGTGCAGGGGAAAGGACTTGGGAACATGATTCCAGGAAGAGTTTGACTCTTGTGTTGAGTCAGAGAGAATTAGCTGTACTTTCATCTCCCTTGGCAGAGGTTTGAACTTCTGTTACTTGGATGAAACTGCAGAAGGACTTTGGAGATTTTCCCGGCCTGCTCCTAGGGGGCTCTAGAGGAATCGCTCTGCCCTGGGGCTTTGCAGACTCTAGAAAGTGAAGAGTGAGAGTTCCCAGTCCTTGTCCACCTGACCTCGGGCAAGGAGCTGACATGGTGCTAAATGCCTCACCTCTAAGAGTATTAGTCTCTCTTCAGGTGGCTTTAAACTTCACTGTGTTATACAGAGCACCCCTGAGATGCTGGGTGAGCATGTTATGTTGTTTTTCTAGCCTCAGAATTTCTGATGATGCAAGACTTGGTGGGGCCCAGGAGCTCTGCCTTTTACCCAGCACCACAAAAATGATCATATCAGTTACTTTGATAGTGTCATTGAAAATCAGAGTTTAAATAAAAATACATGCTGGCCTTTGCAAAACATAAACACCACCCTAATGTGAAGAAGATTGTTCTCAACATTATAAAGAGCAATGATTGTCTTTTTGTTGCCTGTTGTCTTCCTACTACAGGCACTAAGTTTGAACTAAAACGGTGAATCTCCGTTTGTAGTTGCTCTTTAAATCTGTAATTTAAAAAGTTACATCTGCTCAAATGGTTTTCAAGATGGTTTACTTTTTTCCCCCTTATGTTTTACAGATTAGCAAATTAACGTATGTTTGCTTTAAAAAATTACAAATGACACTGCCATGTGTAGGGACCAAAAAAATAAAAAATGCCGCTCTGTGTGTCTGCTGGTTCCATGAGGGTCGCCAGTTTGTTGGGTTCATATAGGTGCGTTGGGGTCCACTGATCTATCCTGTTTTTCACTTTCTCCAGATGACTCCAGTGACTAGCTAGGTACAAAAACTCTGGCTATTTCTGTCATTGAGTCCCAAATAAGAATTTGACTGGGCTGGGGGTGTAGTTCAGTGGTGGAGCCCTTGCTTGGGATGCACAAGGCCTGGATGCAGCTCCCAGCTCTGCCAAAAAAAAAAAGAGAATTTGATCTTAACTCATCTTTCCATTTAAGATTCATTAAAATACTTGTCCAAGTTCCAGATAAGAATAATCATGAATTTGCAGTGTTGTCAACACAAGTACCTGGTGCTGGTGGAGTTGCCGATGCGAGAAAGGAGCTGCTTAGTCCCCGGCTGGCCTCTCTGATCGTGAGTGATGGGACGAGGCAGGCAGCTTGTTAAGAGCGCCCGGCGCTCAGCCCTGGAGAACAGACTGGCTGCAGGTCCTGAGAGAGTGCCCGACCTCCTGGCTTCCTACGCACTAAGTTCTTGCTGAATATGTACCAGATTGAAATTGCTCTGAGGAGAGCCGGGCTAGTCGGTCTGGCTGCCAGTGATGAATGCTGGCAATATATGCAGCAGCAGCCTGTTAATTGTGAGGTTAAGCGACGCGGGGGCTTCCCCGGGGGCCATTCTCAAGCCACTGACTGTGCAATGGGCAAAATGAGACCAACACAACGCCCTGGGACGTGAAGAGCTGTGCTCTCTCCCAAGGCTCTCTAGCGTAATCTTGCTGCCGCTGTGAAGCTGTGTGTCTGCAGGATTGTGGCTGAGGCGTCACACTGCTGAGAGAGCCACAAAAGTCTTGAAAACGAGCAAGCTTGTCCACACTGTGTGCAGCGTTTTCTCATCGCGGTGGGAGCAGCTGCTCATAGCAGTGCGTGTTGGACGGTTTGGACAAGACTTAATCGTCCCACCCACAGGTGACTCACACTGCAGGCTCGTGGGCCTGTGCATTGTGTGTGTGTGTTTGAGAGCATGTGTGTTACATGTGTGTTGGAGGGCGTATGTGCGCACACACGTGTGTTACATGTGTTGGAAGGCATGTGTGTGCACACATGTGAAGTGACCTGTTGTGGAATTATAGTTGGGGGCCCACAATGACACCACATTCACTATTCAGCTCCGCAATTTTCTTCTTGTTACTACATCATTAATGTATTTTCATTTCTTTTATTATAACTTTTATGTTTTTTGTTATTTTGAAGAAATAAAAAGCTTATAAAAGTTGTACTTTAAGTACCAAACCATGTTTTATTTTCCTGAACCATTTCCTGAACCTGCAAATTCTTTAACTTTCTTTTTTTTTTAAAGATTTTTTTTAACAACAGCGAGGCCCTGTTGCCTTCATCTTGTGGTGATCCTCCTGCCTCAGCCCATTTCCTAACAGGTCACTGACTGGTCTGTGGACCGGGGTTGGGAATCCCTTCTTTATAGTAGAAGGGTCCACATCAAAATCATTTGTCACATTCTGTTGTCATGTCTCTGTTCATGCCACCAGCCCAGGACATTTCTTCAATCTTTTACTCTTGTGACCTTGACTCTTTGGAGGACCGTGGGCCAAGGTTTTATTTTGTACCGTGTTCCTCACTGTGGGTTGGTCTAATTTCTTCTCATGATTGGATTCAGGTTATGCATCTTTGCCAAGGACATAACAAAGGTTTTTCTGCTTTGCATCTTAGCAGGGGGTACACAGTTTAATTCTGTGCTCATTAGTGGTAATGTTCCCTGTGATCATTAGGTTAAAGTGACATCTCCCAGGCTTGCCCACTGTCGTTACTCTTCCCTTTAGAATTCAGAGTTCTTTTGTGGGAAAGATCTTTATGACTACATCAGTGTCCCATTTTCACCAAATAATGGGTCTGTCTGTTTACACTTATGATGTGCTTCTAGTTTCTAAATTTATTCATTGGATGATAATCCATTACTATAATTATTTGCTTAAATGCTCATATTGTCCCCAATTTGATCAGAAGAGTCCCTGTAGTTGGGTTTCATTTTCAAAAAACATGTTTCTATAATTCCTTTCCTTTATATATAAAAGTATGCTTCTGGCTTAGCTTGTACTTTTCTTCACTTGTGAGGAAATGATCATTTCTCAAGGCTTTGGCTCATTTTAGTGGGTGTTGATTCATAGAAGCCAAGACCTGGGTGCTAGATGTACTTGTTGCTACTGGCACTGATGCTCCTAAGCATCCCCAGTGGACAATCTAAGCAGTATATCTATGTTTATCACACATCCGTCCACCTATCCATCCACTCATTCATCTACCCATCCATCCATCCCTCATCCATCCACCCATCCACCCATCCATCCATTCATCCATCCCCCGTCCATCCATCCATTCATCCCCCATCCATCCATCCATTCATCCATCCCCCGTCCATCTATCCATCCATTCCCATCCATCCATCCCCCATCCATCCGTCATCTATCCATCATCCATCCATCATCCATCCACCCATCCACACATCCATCCATCCTCCCATCCATCCAAACTATGAATTTATTCTAGTAACCTCCGTTTCCAGTCCAAAACGCAAATTTCACTTTCATTTTTTTCT
>PVJO010035201.1:0-10154 GCA_004026905.1 Hystrix cristata | reverse complement strand
ATGACTACATTCATCATAGGGAATTTGTACCTGTGCATAATATACCTTAATTCTTTTTTCCCCATTCCCTGCCCCTCCTTTCAACACTTCTTCCTTTCCATTTGCAAAACTTTGTTTCCATTGTTTTCACTCCATTCTTTTTAAAAAATTTCTGTTCCCTTCCTTCCCTTACCCCGCCTGCTACCTTGTTCACCTTCCCATTTGAACATTTTCTTCCTAATTCCCAACATCTGTCCTCTATCTTGCTCCTTATTTACCCTTTGGGTTTGTCACGCAAGAGAAATGATGCAATACTTAAACTTGTGTCTGTTTTATTTTACTTAAAATTATGTTCTCAAGATGCAATTGTTTACATAAAAATGTCACAGGTTTATCATTCTTTATGGCAGTGTAATATTCCATTGTATATGAAAATCACATTTTCTTTATCCATCCATTTGTTGGTGGGCATCTGTGCTGTTCACAAGATTAGCTACTACAAATGGTACTGCTATAAACGTGGGTGTGCATACATCACTGTGGTATAATGCTTTTACCCTTTCAGGAAGATATCAAGAAGCAGAATAGGTAGGTCAAATGGAATCTGTAGTTTTAGTTTTTTGAGGAATCTCCATACTGATTTCCAGAGTGGTTGTGCCAATTTATACTCCTACCCACAGTGAAGAAGGGTTCCTTTTTGTCACAGCCTCTCCAGCATTTGTTATGGGCTGATTTATTGATAGTAGCCATTCTTTCTCGAGTGAGATGGAATCTCAGTGTTGTTTTAATTTGCATCTCTTGAATGACCAGCAATGTTGAACATTTTTTCATATATTTATTTGTTGTTTGTACCTCTTCATCTGAGAAGTGTCTGTTCATTGCAGATGCCCATTTTTGGGTTGGATCTTTAAATTGGGGGGGGGTTCTGATGTTTTTGAGTTCCTTATATATTCCAGGTATTAGTCCTTTGATGAATAGCTGGTAAATATTTCTCCCACTCTGTGAGCTGTCTCTTCACTCTGTTGGTGGTTTCTTTTGCTGTGGAAAAGCTTTTTAATATGATGTGATCCCAGGTGTTGATTCTTCATAATATTTCCTATGTGTCTGGGGTTTTGTTCACAAAGTCTTTGCCTACACCTGTGTCTTCAAGGGTTTTACCTGTTCGATCTTACAGCAGATTAAGTGTTTCTGTTGTAATATTTAGATCTTTGGTGCATTTCCATTTGAGTTCAGGATGTGTTGAGAGATACGGGCCTAGGTTTAATCTTCAGCATGTGGAAAGCTTGTTTGCCCAGCACCATTTATACAGAGGCCGTCTCTCTCCCAGTGTGGGTGTTTGGCCCTCTTGGCAACGATAAAGTAGCTGAGTGTGTTTGGAGTTGTTTCTGTATCTTCTACTCTATTCTGTTGATCTGGGGTCTTTTTTTTTTTTTTGGCAGTTGCATACTGTTTTGTTTTGTTTTTTGTCATGGTAGCTTTGTGACATACCTTCAAACTGGGAATTGTAATATTCCGTGCCTTGCTCTTATTGCCCATGATTGTTTTAACTGTTCTAGGTCTCTTTTGGTTCCATATTAATTTTAGCATTGTTTTCTCTAGCTCTCTGAGGTAGGCTATTTGCATTTTGATTGGGATTGCTTTAGCTCTGTATGACAGTTTTGGAAGTATGACCATTTTCACTATATTGGTTCTGCCTATCTAAGAACGGAGGACATATTTCCATTTTCTGATATCCTCTTTGATCTCCTTTTTAGGAGTTCTGTAGTTTTCAATGTAAAGGTCTTTTCCTTCCTTTGTCAGGTCGATTTCTAAGTATTTCATTTTTCTTGATGCTCTTGTGAGAGGTGTTGTTTCCCTCATTTCTTTCTCAGTGAATTTGTTATTTGTGTACAGGCATGCTATTGATTTTTGAGTGTTGACTTTTTGCACTGCTTTGCTACCAAATTTGGTTATTAAATCTAAGAGTTTTCTGGTGGAGTTTTAGGGGTCCTCTATATAGAATATCATGTCATCTGCAAATAATAGCAGTTTAACTTATTTCTTTCCTATCCATATTCCTTTTATTTCTTTCTCTTGTCTAATTGCTCTGGCTAATGTTTCCAGAGCTATATTGAACAAAAGTGGTAACAGTAAGTGTCCTTGTCTTGTTCCTGGTTTTGGAACGAAAGCTTTCAGGTTTTGACCATTTAGTGTGGTGTTGGCGGTTGGTTTGTCATAGATGGCTTTTATCAGATTGACATAAAGACCTTCTATTCTAATTTTCTTTAGGGTTTTTATCATGAATGGGTGTTGGATTTTGTCAGGTGCTTTTTCTGCATCTATTTAGATGATCATGTGGTTTTTGTCCTTGGTTCTGCTAATGTGGTGTGTTATGTTTATTGGTTTCTGTATATTGAAAGATCCCTGCATCCCTGGATCCCTGGATGCATCCTACTTGGTTGGTCATGGTATATAATGTTTTTGATGATTTGCTGCATTCTGTTTGCCAGTATTTTACTGAGAATTTCTGCATCCACAGCCATTAAAGAGATTGACATATTGTTCTCTATTTTGGTGGAACCCTTCTCTGGTTTTGGTATCAGGGTGATGCCTGCTTCTAGGAATGACTTTGAGACTACTGTTTCCCTTTCAGTTTCATTAAACAGTGTGAGGAAGAGTGTTATTAGATCTTCCCTAACATTCTTATAGAATCCAGCAGGATCTGGGTTTGTTTTTCTTTTTTTTTACGTTTTTCAGTTTCATTGACTGATATTGGATTCTTCAGAATTTTCATATCTTCTTGATTCAGCTTTGGTAATTTATACGTATTTAGGAATCTATCCATTTCGTTTGAATTTTCCATCCTATTTGAGCACAGGTTTTCAGAGTAGGTATAGATGATCTTCTGAATTTCTGCAGGATTTGTGGCGATTTCCCCCTTTTCATTCCTAATTGCATGGATTTGGCCTTTCCTTCCTTTTTTTGATGAGGTTGGCTAACGGTTTGTCTGTAGGGCCTTAACCCTCGCTGCTTAACAGGCAGAGGACTATGTTAGGCAGGGACTATGTCTGTTGCTCTGAGTGGAATGCAGGGTGGAAAATCTGCTGTGTCCTGGATGCTTGAAACACTCCGCATAAACCCTCACTGCCCAGGACTGATGTTAGATGTCAGGCAGAGACTCTGGTGGGTCCAGAATTGGAGCAAGGTAGTCGGAGCTTGACATAGGCTCCAGAGAGCCCAGGGTGATGAGAAAAGTGTTGGTTCTGTTTGCCAGATGGATGTCCCAGTTTGGATGGGATAAACTTCAGGTTCCTAGGGGTGACTCAGGTGTGCTGGGGGGTCCAGGATGGGAGACTCCTGACACAGCCAGCCATAGCTTGCTTTTCTGCTCTGAATCTAGGGATGAATGAGAGGGTAGGGGACAGAGCAGCTCCCTCTTCCCTCGCCCCTGGTGCCTGCCCATAAAAATGCTGCCAGACTTCAGTGTCCTCTGGTGGGAACCATGAGGTGAAGGGACTCTTCACCCAAATCTATCCCGTTCAGCTTGACTGTCACATTGCTTGGATCTTGCCAGCTATTTGGGAACTTCTCCAAATGGCGGTTCCCATGTCGGGCAAGGGCTGAGGTCTTGAGGGTGGTCCTCTTAGACGGCTTCACTTCTTAAACTCCCATGTGTATGTTTTGCTTCTACAAGTCTCCTCTTTCATACTGATTTTCAGCATCAGGGTGTGTGTCCCTCCCCTTCTATCAGTTACCTGTGTTTTCTCTGAGTGTCTCAGGCATGACCCCTCCTCTATTCGGCCATGTTGGAGTCCTCTCTCTCCACATCATTCTTTGTTGGTTTTGGTGCTGGGGATCAAACTCAGGGCAGTGAGTTTGATCCCCACTAACCACTGAGCTAAATCCCCAGTCCTCTCCAAGTCATTCTTAACAGCTTTGTCTTACAGATGTAATTTAAGATAATTTTACTGGAGTATTTCACTGGCAAATGCTCCCTACTCGTCCAGTAGCTATCTATCATCTTCCTTTCCCCCTTTTTCTGCACTTTTAAATAAATTGTCCTCTAACAAATTTTTAAAAAAGATAATTTTACCAAGTTAAAAACAAAACAAAATCAAAAAGATATCAACAACAAGAACAACCACCTTCAGCTGATATATTAATAAAATTGTAGTAAATTGCAGTTTACTTTAGAAGAATTAAACTTTTTAAATAATGAGCCTTTCAATTTTCAACATATGGTACATTTCTTCATTTAATTGAATGTGTTTTTAACATTTTGAAATGACTTTTAAATTAACATATATTCATGTAGATATTGACATATCTGTAAATTTTAATCATAAATGTATAAATAGTGCATGCACATAAATAAGTATATACTACATAGAGTTGGCATATACGTGGCCTACTGTATCTGCCGTCTCCGAATTTGTACATTCAATCAAGGATGGGTGCAAATTCTTTATAAGAAATAATTACATCTATACTGAACATGTGCAGACTTTCCCCCATCATTAATTTTTAAACAATATAATATAGAAGCTGTTTATATAGTATGTACACTGTATTAAATATTACGAGTAACCTAGAAATGAGATAAAGTATATGGAAAGGTCTGAGTAGATTACATCCACATACTACACCATTTTACATAAGAGACTTAAGCATTTATGGATTTCAGTGTTAGAGGAGATTATAGAACAAATTTCTTGTTAATATCTAGAAACAACTATTTTATTTTGGTATTGTCCATATGAGGTTCATACATTTTGTTGAATTTTTCCCATTATATTTTGCAAATGGTTATTGAAACCATGTAGAAAATTTCTGGGGTTTGTACATTTTTTGATCTAGATATTTATTGTTGATCTCAAAATAGTTCTAAATAATTTATCTGTTGTTACACTTTATATCTTTCTTTATCTAAAAATTGTAACAAAGTCTTTTTTTCTGTTGTAAACCTGACTGCATTGGATAGAACATTCAGAAATTGATCTTAATCTTGATTTTAATAGAATTACTTAATTAATTGCCATTTCCTGGAGATTAGCGAAGGTGGTAAAGAGGGCGCCTTATCATTCCAAGCAAATGTTAGAAATGGGTGTCAGTTAATATCTGATGGCATCTTAGTAACGAGCTAGGAGGGTCGGCCTGAGCCCCAGAGTGGACAAAAATGTCACAGAGACAGGAACAAGGTTGCTTTCACTTTACGTTCTTACTGAAATAGGAAACAGGAAGTATAAGGAACGGACCTGACACCATGAGTATGTGTGTGGACGAGTCTCTAGATCCTTGATATCGTCCCACTTTATCAGTGAGAACTGAGTCGCTTGGGATCCATCACTGGAGGCTGCTGTGCTGGAGGTGAGATGAAGCAAGGACAGAAGGGAGCATGTGAACATTCAGAAGGCCTCCCCAGGACCACGAGGAAGGGACCTCTGTGCCCTTCTGGGGTGTATTTCCAGCCTCTGTTTCTCCACTTACATTGTTCTTGGCTTTTCAGCACAGTGGAGCTGGCCTAATGCAATAAACTATTAAAATGCTCATATTTTATTCAACCTACTCACACAATGTATTATGTATATTAATGGAGTTCCTTAAAACTAAATGAGTTTTTCATTGCTGATACAGTCCCTCCATGGTTAGTATGGATATTAATTGGTCATCTGAATATATTCTAAAGGATTTTGACAGTGAAAGCATTTTTTATTTTAATGTTGTTAAGGCTATACTTGTTTTAGTTAAAGTTTACTTCGGCAGGACCAACTAAATTAGATTTTTCTACCTTATGAAATGCATTTGTAGCTTTTCGTCCTCATAGAAAGATAAAACTGTGTGAACCTGGATCTTTTCTTGATGATGTTTTCTATTTCTCCATCATTCAGCAGTTTGTTCCTCATTTATTTCCTAAAAAGTTATTCTGCTTATTAAAAATGTTTTAAAATTTAATATATATCTTTAAAAAGTAGCTCATCTATGTTGCTATACTTTCTTACCTGTAATTTATTGGGTTGTGTTTTATCTTTTTTTATTCTTAATATGTTTCCATGTTTATTATTTGCTGTCTTATTTTCCCTTGCAATTGTGTTGTTGCTGTTGTTCAGTTTCACATCTTAAATTGAATGCTGAATATTGCTTTTAATTACATTGTTTAATAAGTAAAATATTAAATAGATTTTTGCCTTTGAGTACAGGTTGGAGACCATTTTGTAACTTTTATCAGAATATAATAATATTATTTTCTACATACTCTGTAACTATATTTTGAAGTCTCTTTTCTTTTCCTACTCAAGTGCTATTGCAAAAATATTTAGCCCCTGTTTTACTTACTTGCTTATTTTAATTTCTGCTTTCAGGGCATGGCAGTTATACAATTTAATTTGTGCATTTCTATCTTGTAGTCGATTATATCTAGTCTGTGACTAATTATTAAAAAGTGATTAATGGATTTTGAAATTAAGATACAATATCTATAGTCCTTAAAGTTTAAAAATCTACCAATTATGGGACTTATCAAATATATTTTCTAGCAAAAATTCTATTTTAATATTAATCATTGTCTCTGTTAAATTCATTTTTATTTTCCTAATGCCATTCATATCTTGTCTGCTACTATGGTAACCATAAATCTGCACATTATATTAAAACGAGATCTGTGCATGCATTTAAATCTACCCAAAGAGATAATATATTGGCTATTACTCCATCATCTTATTAGTTAAATAATAGAAAGCACACAAACAAAAGTACCAGAACTCAAAATTATCTGTAAATATGTTCAGTTTGTCTACAACATTTGTATTCAGAGTGCGGATCTAGAGTAATATGTGTCATGTAATGTGAAAGGCAACATCTTAGAATTTTAGACATTCCTATAAGAATTCAACTTTGCAAAAAATTCTTTCATGATGCCTTACAAACAAAAAAATGAAACAGAACTGAGTACTGTATATGAATTAGACCTATCTTCATTCCATAAGTGGGTCAATTTAGTCTCACAGGAATGTTGGAATACTGACAGGCTCAATAACCTGTTTTCCTTTTCATCTTGTCATCTCGTTTACTAAAGAGATTCCATTAATTAAATATAGTAGCAAGAATAAACAGTAAATGGAAAATACTTTTTTTTTTGAGTTGTCACAAGCAATCAGCTATTTTCAGTGACTGTATATATAATAACAGGGACTACTTAGACCAATGACAAGGCAGTGAAGATCCAAATTTAGAACATTCACACTGGAGCTCAATGATGAGACAGTACCTGTCCAACATAATTTCCATATCTATGTACCCAGACAAGGGTTGCTTTTTTTTAGTTCTTATGCTATAGAACAGTAGTGAAGCTGTTGTAATAAAAACTCCTGCTGATATTTCTGAGGTAGCTGGGTTGTAGTTTAAAGGAATATAAAAGTAACTTTAGAACCAGAAAGCAGATTTAAGATTTACTTCTGACCCTCCTAACAGTTTGACATTGAGAAAGTCATTTAGCCGTTAAGTTCCTGTTATGTTATTTGTAATATAAAAAAAGCGGAAAGATGGAACGTGGCATTGAATGAGAACCTCTTCTTTTCCGGATTCAATATCAAGAACTTCTTATATATTGTTATATGTGATCTACAAAATAATGCAAAGATTATGAACAATTACTGCAAGTTTCTAGATATAGAAATTAGTCTTTCTAAAAGTTAAGGACCACATTAACAATTACATAACTACTAATACTTTATATCCGAATTCTAGTCTGTCTGATTCTGACTATATATCTTGCTTCTAAAAAGTATAATAAATATGTCCAGGTTTATGATTCTTTCAGCAATCAACCTCTTTAAATTGGGCTTGACATGCAGTAATCTTTCTTCAAATTCTTCTCTCTTCTGAGATGATATATAGCATAAATGGTTGACAATGTCCAAGGAAAATTCTTTCCAAAATATTAACTATATTTCTTTATAACATTCATCTACCATGAAAAAGCATAGTAATAGTAGTCAAAACTAAAGATTATTGACTGTAAAGGGGTAAAACTTGTTAAATGTCTGGTCTGTAAAATGTTTTCTGGACTAGAATTTGAACTGGGCTGTTATATTTTTATTCCAACTTTCTAGATATTTGCTGTAGGATCTAGAGACTTGCCATTTGAGTGCTATGATTTGTAGATGCTACTTCCTCAGTTGTGCTACACTGATTATACTGGATCTGAGAGTGTCAAATGATTTCAGATTAAAATAAAAATATCTGTGAACTTTCTTTTTCAAAACAATGGAGTAACTGGTACCTCACTTGCTATCCTTCTGTAAGGGACATTTTTAAAATAGAAAGATGTAAGGAAAAAAGAGTGCTAGAATTAATAAATATGTTGGCAGATAGAAAAGAATATCTTAAAATTTTTCTTCTTTTAAGTAATAATTGACTTTTGAAATTGAAACCATTAATTTAGTGTAAAAGATGTGATCAAAAATAGATGGTGAATGTTTTAATTTAAAGGTATTACAATAGGTCTGGGTGTGGTGGCACATGCCTGTGGTCCCAGTTCTCAGGAGGCTGAGGTGGAAACATCACTGAGGGGCTGAGGCCAGCTTCAGCTACATAGTGAGATCAAGACCAGCCTGCACTGCATAAAAAATTACACATACATTCTATATATATATATATATATATATATATATATATATATATATATATGAAACAGAAAAAGACACATTGCCATTAACCCTGCTCAAAACATTCCCTCTTCACTTAAATACACTTACCCCATCTGTTATGGCTTATATCTAGATGTTCCCCCAAAACCTCCCACACTCATAGGTGAGGCTTTACGGAGATGGCTGGATCTAGGGTGTGTGAATACCGATTAAGGTTGTGTGAGAAATAAATTAGTCCATGGATTGGTTTAGCACAGTTCTGGGTGTGGATGATGAGAAGGCCCACCCTGAGTGTGGGTGACACTAACCAATAGGCTTGTAGCCTGGATGGGATTAAAGTCCAGCAGGCTTGCTGCTTCGCTGCCTTCTGCCTTCCACACCATGGACTGTTTCTCCTCCGCATGCCCCTGTGTATGCTGCCCTGCTTTGGGGCCAGCCAGCTATGGACTGAAACCTCCACAATCCATGAGTTAAAATAAACCTTTCCTCCTTTAACTTGTGGGTGTTGAGTGTTTTGTCCCAGTAATGAGAAAAGTAACTGAGACTCACCATTTTTCTTGTCACTTTCTGAAGCAGTTCTAGAGCTCCTCTTCCATGAGTGTCTTTATTAGTTGTGGTCAAAAAATTCATTTAATGAAGAGGCAGGCTCATGAAAGTATCATGGAGTGTTCTCATACATCTTCACCAAATCTGACATCATGCAACTTCTGGCTCTTTGCCAAAGTGAAAAATTCATGTGAATGGATTAAGTCATCTGGGCAGCCAGGAGAGCCCAAGTAAAGACACCCAAGAAAGAGGGCTTTCAGAAATACTTCCTAAAATGGCAAGACCAATGGGATCAAGTGTATTTGAAATGGGATGGAGTGTTTTAAGGGTCAGTTAATGGCAATGTGTCTTTTTCCATGATAATTTTTAAAATATTTATTTTGGTTGCACCCGTAGTCTTTACAACAAATACAGAAATTAAATATATGACAAAAATGGGGCAAGGAACAGGAGGGCCAAAACAGAAGTATAGGATTATGTGTATGATATATGAAGTTCTTACATACATTTGAATTGGCTTGATATTGTTGAAGGAAGGTTGCAAAAGGATAAGCATAAATTATAAACTTTGCAATTTTGAAAATGTAAAGATAATAAATCAATAGAGCTGAGCTAATAAAATGCTAAAACATCCTCAACTGAGCCAAAAGAAGTATAAAAAAATGGAGAAATTGAAAGAAAAATCCTGATGCGACAAGTAGAATATAAATATTCAGCTGGAACTCTTATACCCAAGCACATTACTAATTGTATTCAGTGTAAATGGCCTAAACACAACAAATGAAAACTAGTGATTTTTAAATTGAGTAAAAATAATATCCAATTATAAGTTTTTATAAGAAAATTAAATATGAAGCTAGATAAAGGATAAAATGCAATGGAAGTATTAGTCATACAAAGTTACAGTGGCTATTTTCATATGTCAAAATAGATTTCAATACCAAAAAAAGTTACAAAGAAAAATTGCAAAGATTCAAAAATGACATTTCATAGCAACAAAGTGAT
>PVJO010035200.1:0-10097 GCA_004026905.1 Hystrix cristata | reverse complement strand
ACAGTCTCAAAAAAAAAAAAAAAAGAAAGAAAGAAAGAAAAGAAAAGAGAAAAATAAATGAATCTAATTACATAATCACAGTTAATATATATGGAGTAAATTCTCCACTAAAAGGCAAAGTTGGGGCTGGAGATTTGGCTCAGTGGTTAGAGTGCTTACCTCACAAGCACAAGGCCCTGAGTTCAATCTCCAGCACCAAAAAAAAAAAAAAAAAAAAAAAAAAAAAAAAAAAAAAAAAAAAAAAGGCAAAGTTAGCTAGGTGCAGGCTTGTAATCCCAGCCTCAGAGAGGCTGAGGTAGGAAGATGACAAATTTGAGCCCCATCTAGGCAATGCAGTGACTTAGGATACTTGTCTCAAAATAAAAAATAAAAGAACAAGGTGCTAGAAGTGTAACTCAGTGCAAAGGCGCTTCGTTCAGTGCCCGGTACCAAACACACACATGCACATAAAAGGCAAAGTCTGCAGGTTGGAGATTTAGCTCAAGTGGTAGAGCACTAGCCTAGCAAGCTCAAGGCCCTAAGGTCAATCGCCAGGACCAAACAAAAAAAAAAAAAATGCAAAGTTTGTTAGAATAAACAAACATTAAGATCCAATTATATGTTAATTGCAGGTGACATAGCTAAAACATACTAAGTAGAGAGGTTAAAATGAATAGAGCGGGAAGGTCAGGGATGTAACTTAGTGGTAGAACACTTGTCTAGTATACACAAAGCTCTGAGTTCAATTCTTAGCACCACAAAAATAAAAAAAAAGAATAGAGCTGGGTCTGTGGTACAGATCTGAAATCCCAGCACTTGGGAGGCTGAGGCAAGAGGATTGCCACAAGTTCGAGGCCAGTCTGGGCTACATAGTGAGTTCAAGGCCAGCCTGAGCTACAAAGCAAGAACTCGTCTCAAAAACCAAACAAAAACAAAAATAAAATTTAAGACTAAAAATATTAACCAGACATAAAAGTATCTATGTTGATATGTTTCAATTCACCAAGAAGATATAATAATTATAAATCTATATGTTAGTAGTATACTTCATTTTTTTGTGTGTGTTGGGAATTGAACTCAGGGCCTTGTGCTTGCCAGGCAAGCACTCTAACTGCTGAGCTAAATCCCCAGCCCTCTAATTTATAAAGAAAAAACAGAACCAGATTTGGTAGCACACACCTGTAATCCCAGCCACTTGAGAGCCTGAGGCAGGAAGATCAAGGGAGACCCTGCCTCAAATAAAAAACTGTAAAAGGGCTGGGATATAGCAATATAGCTCAGTGGTAGGACATTTGCATAGCATGCACAAGGCCCTGGGTTCAATCCCCAGCACTGAAAAAACAAAACGAAAATAGCTGGTATATGCTTGCTTGCTCTTTCTTTTCTTTCTTTCTTTCTTTCTTTCTTTCTTTATTTATTTATTTATTTATTTATTTTATTTTTTTAACAGAGTCTTGCTAAATTGGCCAGGCTGGGCTCAAACTTGAAATCTTCCTGCCTCAGCTTCCCTGAGTACTGGGATACAGGTATATGCTGTCATGCCCAGCTTTTGCTGTCTTCATTTCACCTTTTTTTGTGGAAGGAGGAGGAGGGTTGCTGGTGATTAAATCCAAGGCCTTCTGTTTTACCACTTAACTATACCTAAGCCTCTGCTCTCTTTAATTATTTCATTTCCCCCCACCTCTCTTCTTCCTGTTTCCTATCAAGACCACAGACAGGATCTTGTAATTTTGCGGTAAACTGAAGATGGAAGCCACAGGGTAGAGCAGGAAAATATAAGTAGCCTGGGAACCTGTTCCCCAAATTCCTGGGGGTCAGTGTATCACTTCTGCATTCCTCCAGCCAGATCTGAGAGAAAAATAAACTTTAGTCTCTTTTCAGTCCTCTTATAAGTGTCTGTTACACAACCATGCAGCTGCAGGTTGGTGCACAGATGGCAGTGAGCATGAGACGGTGCACATTCTAAAAGAGGGCTGAGGAGAAGGGCTGGGAGGACCCTGGAGACGCTTGCTCTGCAGGTCACTTAGGCAAACTGTTGCCCAAGGTACCTTAGAAAGCAATTAAAATGTGTTTTTGTGTGCTAACTCCTTCTTGCTTTTAGCAAAGCTTCGTTTGTTTGTTTATTTATTTACTTAGGTCGTGCTGGGGAATCGAACTCAGGGCCTGTGTTTGCCTGCTAGGCAAGTGTGCTACCACTGAGCTAAATCCCCAACCCCTGTAATTTATTTATTTATTTATTTATTTTTTAACTACAGTAAAGAATTCAAGAAACTGAGTTTAAATTAAGAGAAGACAATTTATTTAGAGGACAATTTATTTAAAAGTGGTGAAAAAGGGGGAAAAGGAGATGATAGCTACTCGATGAGTAGGACCATTTGAAAGCAAAATACTCCTGTAATTTATTTTTAATGAATTATTTTTGTGTATGTGTGTGTGGTACTGGGGAGTAAGGCCGGGGCCTTCACACTGAGCTACATCTCCAGTCCTTTTTTTATTTTTTATTTTAGGAATGGGACTCACTAAATTGTTTTGTCTTTTGGGGTTTTTTTTTTTTTTGGTGCCAGGGATCGAACTCAGGGCCTTGCGCTTGCTAGGCAAGCACTCTGACCACTGAGCGAAATCCCAGGTCTCACTAAATCTTTAAATTGCCCAGGCTGGGGTCAAACTTGCAATCCTCCCACCTCAACCTCCCAGAGCGCTGGGTTACAGGTGTGTGCAATGCCACACCTGACTAGCAAAGTCCTAATTTAGACATGTGAAATCAGGCTTGAGCTGGTCTGGAAGTAGTAAAGGAAGAAAAAAAAAAGGAAGTAACACTGGTGAGGAAAGCCTGTCTACTTAGGTCTCTGTCTCTCTCTGTCTCTGTCTCTCTGTCTCTCTCTCTCTCTCACACACATACACATGCACGCGCACACACACATCAGGAATAAAAAATTGACTGCAAGCTGGGTTCAGTGGTATATACCACGCCTGTAATCCCAGCTACTCACAAGGCTGAGTCAGAAGAATCACAAACAAGTTTAAGGTCAGCCTGGGCACTCTCGAAAGACATTTTTTGTCTTGAAACAAAAAATAAAGAAACCAGACGTGGTGGTGCACATCTGTAATCTCAGCACTTGAGAGGCTAAAGCAGGAGGATCGCCATGAGTTCAAGGCCAGCCTGAATTACAGAGCAAGACTCTGTCTCAAAAAAAGAGAACATCACTGCCAACTAGTGCTCCCAGCAGGAGATAACACTATGGTCCCAAAAACTTTTCCAGGCACCTTCTGTTAAGAGTCCCATGACAAAAAAAAAAAAAAAAAAAGAGTCCCATGACAGTAACTGGGGGTGCACCTCAGTGGTAGAGCACTTGCCTACCATGCTTGAGGCTCTGGTTTCATCCTCAGTCCCACAAATTGAAATAACTAAAGAGGGGAGCAGCTTGGGTAAAGCACGATGCTTTGGGTTCAATCCCCAGCAACTCTTTCACTCCTCCCCACCGCCCCCCAAAAAAGGTTAAAAAAAAGAGAGCATAAACCAGGCACAGTGATCCCAGCACTTTGGAAGGCTGAGGCAGGAGGATGGCCAAGTTCAACCCCAGCCTGGACAACTTAGCAAGAACTTGTCTAGAGGAAAAAAAAAGTTCTAAGACTAACAGTGGTGCAACCCTGCCATCAAAGATCAAATTACAGTGCTCTTTTCACCTTCAAGCCCTCCATGGGAGAAGTAGGGGGGTGGTCAGAACACAGAAGCCGAAATGCGAAATAAGAAAGATTTTAGGCTTCATAGGATTTGTAAAATCTGTGGCTACAGCAACTCATGTTGAAACTTGTTACTGGGAGCCTTCTGATTACTTCAGGAAACCATGTTAACGCACCAACTAACAAAAGCCCACAACATCTGGCCCACAGCAAGGACCATCACTAAACATCTGGCCCCTAAGGCAACTGCCAAGCAGTGGAGTCCTTGAAAAGGGGTGGACCACCCGAATGAGGACCTCAGAGACGGAGGACAGTGGAGACTGTCTGTGGCGGACAGAGCCCGGGAAGCCAGACTCAGGAGTAACCTGCTCCTCAGGCAGGGACAGTCCCCCTCTACCCTCAGAGCTGGGTGCGCTGCTGTGTAGGCAATCTATTATGGTGTGACTGTGTCATCTCACGGCTTCCACAGGGCCAAGGGCTTGGCTGGGCACTGGCCCAGGGGGTCTCGTGGTGTGGAATAGGTAAGGGCTGCCTAGGATCTCACTCTCTTCATATATTCTCAGGCTTTTCTTTTTCTTCTTCTTTTTTCTTGTATGTGCAGTCCTGGGGATTGAACCCAGGCCCTTCACATTGAACTATATCTCCAGCCCTCTTTTTTATTTTCGATTTGGAAGCAGGGTCTCACTAAATTGTTACTTTGTCCAGGCTGAGCTCCAATCTGCCATCCTCTTGCCTCAGCCTCCCAGAGCTCTGAGATTACAGGTGTGTGCTGTCACACCTGGTTATCTTCGGGCTTGCTGTGACTCTGGGTGGGCTAATGTGGGTCATTTGCAAGATGGAGCAGGTGGAATGTGACGAGAGGCCCTGGGTCCCAGTGGAATTGCTCTGAAAACAAAGCAGAAGCTGCCTTGGCTCTTGGGACCTGGCTCAGAAGTCAGGAGGCAACACTCCCACTGCTCTGCTGGCTGAGCCACCAAGGCACAGCAAGGTTCCAGGGACAGGATCGGTCCCTGCCTCGCTGTGGGCTGCGGACCCTGCCCAGTGAGTGCAGATATTTCCTGGGCTCTTCTTTCTCAAAGGGAACTGTGATCATGGCTGACTGTTCCCATCCTACCTCAGGGACTGAGTGTGTCGGTGCTGATAGCCGTCTTGGGTCTGTGTGGCGCCAGGACACAAGCAGCCACCTGAGGCCTTGATCGATGACTAACCAGGTAAAGGGATGGGTGGACTGCTCCAGAGGCCAGGATTTACCTAAAATCCACTCTTCTCTTCTTCCTGAGTAAAGGAACTCATATTTCCTAGTTTCCTTTGTAGCAAAAAGTGCCCTTGTGACGAAATTCTGGCCCATGAAATGTAAACGAAAGTTATTGGATGAGACTTCCAAGGATACTTTTTAAAATAGGGGAAATGGGTTGGGGATTTAGCTCAGTGGTTAGAGTGCTTGCCTTGCAAGCACAAGGCCATGAGTTTGATCCCCAGCACCAAAAAAAAAAAAAACAAACCAAAACAAAACAGAAAGACCATAGGCTGCTACTGATAATGGAGGTGCCATGAACTATCTACTGTGGAGTTTTTTTTAAGTGGGAGAAAATAATACTTTAGCTCAATTTAAACCACTGTTACTTCTAATCTCTATTATTGGAAGTAAACTTCGAGTCTTTCCTTAGAGAGTAGGTCTTCCTCACTGATTGTCCATGGGGGCAGGGACTTCTCTGTTTTGTTTTGTGGTTTTGTTTTGTTTGAGACAGGGTCTTGCTATGTAGTTCAGTCTGGCCTTGAACTCACTATGTAGCCCCGGCTGTCCTCAAACTTGCAGTGATCCTCCTGCCTCAGCCTCCTGAGTGCTGGGATTACAGGCATGTGCCACCGCGGCCAACTCAGCTTTTTGGTTTTGTTCATCATTTTTTTTTTTTTTTTGTGGTGCCGGGGATCGAACTCAGGCCCTTGTGCTTACAAGGCAAGCACTCTAATCACTGAGCTAAATCCCCAGCCCCTTGTTCATCATTTTAATCACCTGCAGCACACACAGAATCTGGCACAGAGGAGGTAACTCAATGAGGGGTGGTGGTGTAGCTCTTATTGCCTAGTATGCCTTTGAAATGTAACTGATTCATTGAATTGTTTGAAGTGATAAAATATAAAGAAAAATAGCCCCCCTACCATCAACCACTGCTTTCAGTCTTATTCTGCCCACAATTGGCCCCATCTTGGAGTACATTTCTTAAGCAGAGCCATGGTTTTCTGGTCATTTATACAGATTGCAAATCCTTTTTTTAGTACTGAAGATCAAATTCATGTCCTCAACATAGTGGTACAGCAAGTTCTGTACCACTGAGCCACGTCCCAGCCTCCAGACTGCAAGCCTTGTACTGCGCCCTGAGCTTTTGCTCCATAGCCTTTGGCATCAGGGTCTTCCTGCCCTGTGGACAGCCCTCTGAGACAGGGTCTCATCCAGAGAGCGCCTCTTGGTCCATGGGGCCCTCCCTTGTTCCTGATGCCACAAAATGGAAATGCAGGCCACGCCCCAGTACCACGCTCCCAGGTCCTGGCTCCAGGCCAGCCTTCGGCACAGCCAGGCTGCAGTGGGTACTCCTCTCCAAGTTCACCTCCTTGATGCCAGAAGTTCCTGTCAGTATCTCCCAGAATCCCTCGCTGCTGCACTTGTACTCTTTGCCAACACTGAGACAAAAGTTCTGCCAGCCCCAGAGCAAGATGCCCCCTCTTTTTTGCTGGTGTCCCTGTCTCAATATTCTTCCCCCAGACCTGTGGCGCGCCCCCCTTTCCAAGAATGGGAATGAGGGAGGGAGAAGAATAAAACCCTTCAGAAAAGGCCACTCCTTCTCCGTGAAGTTCTTCACCCCTTTCTCAGATTTATTTTTTTTCTCATGAGTCAAACATCCTGTCCATATTACACATACTTCTCCCTCTCTCTCTTTTTTTTTCTCCTGGGAATTGAACTCAGGGCCTTGCTAGGTAAGCGCTCTACCACTTGAGATAAATCCCCACCCCTTTCTGCTTCATTCATAACACTTCACAGACAAAAATGTTTTATCCCGAAAAAGACAATAGAACAAGAGGCTGAAAAAACATACTTTTATGGAAAACATTTTTTTTCAAAACACATTTTTAAAAACTGACTTTTGTCTAATTACATTTGGAATGGGAATTTTCTTCTATCACAGACCAGTTAACACAGCCCCTCACAGCCAGCACTTTCAAAGGAAAGTCTCAAAAGTCACAGAGCAAACCTAGCAAAAGCAGGTTTTAAAGTACCTCTGCAGCCAGGTGTGGTTGTGTACCCCTGTAACCCCAGCACTTGGGAGGCTGAGGCAGGAGGATTATTACCATGAGTTTCAGGCCAGACTGGGCTACATAGTGAGTTCAAGGCCAGTCGGAACTGCATAGTGAGACTCTGCCTCAAAAAAACAAAAATAAAGTGCTTTGCAAATGAACTTGATTCAAGGAAGCAATATGGAATATTTTAAATGCTGATTGTGGGTGGTAACAGAATGAGTTGAAACATAAAATTCAGAATGACCTTGTAGTTTTATTGCAGAACTGAAGGTGCACAGGGGAGGTAGCTTTAGCAGTGACACCGAGGTGCCTTCTTCAGCTAAATTGTGGGGAGCCCTCCATGCCGCTTGCAGCTCCCCGTCCTGATGGAGCAATGTCACAGTGAGTCCTCAGGTGCGCACGGCGCTCTGTGAGATGATTCTGCCGGCTCTGGAGGTGCTGTTCCATGATCCCGAGAGGAAGGCAGTGCCACAGGGGACTCTTGCAGAGTACTAAGGCGGTGAACAGAACACAGATGCAGGAGCCCTGGAGCACATCCCAGACACTGACTGTGTCATCACTGGGGCAAACAGCAGGCGACTACCAAGGGGAGAGGTCCAGGCTGCATGTTCCCAATATGATACTCCCTTGGGAATAGATGGCCACCTTCTCTGTCTGCCCAGGAGCCACAGGGGTGACATGTGGCATCACATGAGCTAAGGCAAAGGCATCTCTGCTGCAGGAATACTGGACACTGTTGTTCTCAGACTCCTTCGTCTCTGCCGGGCGAGGTGGTGCACACCCATAATCCGAGCACTTGGCCGGCTGAGGCAGGATTGTTACGTTCGAGGCCAGCCTGGGCTACATAGTGAGTTCAAGGCTAGCCTGAATTGCTTAGTGAGACCCTGTCTCAAAAACAAACAAACAAACAAACAAAAAACACAAAATAAACAGGCTCCTGTGTCCCCAAGGCTTGCACACACTGGCTGAGTGCACGTTTCTTGTCACATCACTGGACATGAAGCTGTTCCCAGTTTCCAAGGACGCCATGGCAGTTCTGCAGCCATATGCAGCACTCTCTAGTCCCAAAGTGTACACATCTGGTCCCCATCGGCCATCAGGATCTGCCTGTTGGAGTTGCTGAGGCTTCAGGCCACCAAGAAGTCAGTGTGCATTGTAAGACTTCCAGCAGCCGCATTTTCATTCTTGTCAAAGGTCAGTGGATACAGAGCACTTGTTACCCAAACCATACAAGCAATGGCACATCCCAACAGGGTGCAAGTGAACGCCAGCACATATGTGAGGGCCACAGTGCTCACTCACTCCTCACTGGTAGTGAAGGAATCCCACATGAACACCTTCCTGCCCTGCACGGAGCTCACAGACATTGTGTCTCTGTGCAGTCCACACACAGGACTTTGCTCCTGTGGCCTTTGAGGGTCCTCCTGGTCTTCATGACAAACCCGCCCAGGGCTTCCACCTCGCTGTGTCCTTGTGCGACTCCAAGTCCCAGTGGTAGAAAGCACCCAGTGGGTGGGCCGAAGACACAGAACCCCAGGGCTGCTCCGGGGCCTGCCCCATCCCCTCTTTATCTTATTTAAAACAGGGTTTTAATATGTTTCCCAGGCTGGCCTCAAATTCCTGGTCTCAAGTAATCCTCTTGCCTCAGCCTCCAAAGTAGTTAGGACTACAGGCAGGTGTCCTAATCATAAATATAGCCTGAAGATGATAGAAGCCAAGATTGGTAAAGTTGTGCTCTCTTTTATTTATTTTAGTTACTTTTCTCATCACTGAGACACAATTTCTAACACCCACAAGTTAAAGAAGGAAAGGTTTATTTTAGCTCAATTTGTAGACTCCACAGTCAGCTGGGTCCAAGGCAGGGTGGCCTGGCAGAGGGCAGCAAGCAGCAGCAGTGAGCCTCCCTTTCCCGTTTATCCTATCCAGGCTACAAGCCTATTGGTTGGTGCCACCCACACCCAGGGCGGGCCTTCACATTATCCACACCCAGAACAACACTAAATCCATCAATGGACTAACCCAGTTATCACAACACACACCCTAGATCCAGCCAGCTCTAAAAAGGCCCCCCATGAGCCCATGAGGCTTTGGGGGGACATCTAGATACAAGCCCTAACAGAACCCATGATTGATGGAGCTGTGCTCTTTTATTTGTCCAATTAAGCCTTTCTTTATAATGTGGGGAAACCTATGTGCTTCTCTTTGCTCCTCAAAAACTCAGCTCAAATTTCATGACAACAGGAAAAAATCTCCTTCAATATCCTGTTACACACTGGCTACCACCCTTAATTTTCACAACCACTTTGAGAGGTAGAAAAATGAGGTTAACTGAGACCTAAGGAAGTAAAGAGCTTCTGGTTAAATGTGGTGAGTTGAATACATATATTTATCTGTTCCCCTAGGAAAACACCAAAAAGAGAGTAAAGGGGGGAAAAAAAGTGTAATTTCAGCCTGCAGGGAGGTTGAGGCAAGAGAATATCAAGTTCGAGCCCAGCCTGGGGAACTGAGTGACTTACTGAGACCCTGTCTCAAAATAAAAAAGGGCTGGGGATATAATCGCTCATAGTTCAGCATCCCTGGTTTTGATCCCCAGTACTGCAACAAAGAAAGGGCTGGGGACGTAGCTCAATGAGAAAGCCATGGGTTCAATCCCCCACTACTGCAAAATAAAAATAAAAAAGCACAAAATCACAAGATCCAAGAGAAAGGGAGAGAGACTAAAGCAAATAAAATATGTAGTTTGAAAAGTGGACCTGGGCGAGGGATTATTCCAGCCACTTGGGAAGCTGAGGCAGGTGGATGGCAAGATGGAAGTCATGCTAGGCAATTCAGTGAGACCCTGCCTAGCCCTGCCTTCAGGGCCCTCCTCTATCAGCTGTCTGGGGGGCTCCCACCAGGGGCTCAGGCTGCACCAGACCACGGCAGTGTGAGATGGTGCCTTCGGAGATTTCCTGATAAGGATGTGATAGGAGCAGAGTACCCTCAACCTTGCCCAAGGATCCTTCTTGCTTTTTTTTTTCTTTTCTTTTTTTTTTGTGGTGCTGGGGATCGAACTCAGAGCCTATGGGCTTGCTAGGCAAGCACTCTGACCACTAAGCTAAATCCCCAGCCCCCTTCTTGCTTTTGATCCTGCTTTTCCTGTT
>PVJO010035199.1:0-10162 GCA_004026905.1 Hystrix cristata | reverse complement strand
TGTGACCTCGGGTGGACTTATTTCGCGTCTTTCTTCCTCAGTTTGTTCATCTGTAAAATGGGACTCAGAGGCACCGTCCCATGGGCGGAGTCAAGGAGTTGATGTTCACAAAGCCCTGGGAGCATTTTTCACTATCATCGTGTGGCTAGGTCCCCGACCTCAGAGGCCCCTTCTCTGTGCTCTGCAGGCCCCGCCCACGCCTCTGCCCCGCCCTCCCGGCCCGCGCGTCCTGGATCTCCGGCAGCATCTGGAGCGCTGGGGCCACAGCCCTGAAAGCTGCCCGCACGTGCGGGTGTCGGGGGGCTGCTGTCGCGGACCCCTGGTGAAGATGGGCGGCCGAATCAAGACCTGGAGGAAGCGATGGTTCTGCTTTGACCGCCAGGCCCGCCGCCTGGCCTACTACGCGGGTAACCCCAGCCTGGCGCCCCGGGCCCTGGGTTACCGGAAGCCCACCGGTGCCTTAGCCTCACCTGCGACGCAGGAGTTGGGGCCTCCAGCGCCTTCCTTTCCTGCACCCAGCGGTCTGGGCCCAGCCCCTCTTCCCCAGGGCCCAGGAGTCCAGATTCGCCGTCCCTTTCCCCCCAAGCCACACAGAATCCAGACCCGCGGCCTTCTCAGTGACATCAGTTTTAGTACAGTTCTGTCTCCCAGACCCATTTTCCTGAGGTGCCCAGGAGTGTGCACACGCCGCCCTCCCCACCCCAACACCAGGAACCCAGGACTCTGCCTCCCTCCATAGGGGAATCGGTGGTTTGGAGCCATCCTCGGCTTCCTTCCCTTCTCAGGAGCCTGAGACTCCAGCGCCCTGGACTCATCCCCAGTTTGACATCCATTCATGTGCCAGCCGTGACTGAGACACCGTGTTCCTCACCGCAGCTCAGTCTCAGGGCTTGGGCTCAGTGACCTGGGCCTGAGCTGACAGACACACAGAAACACAGACACACCCACACACCTCTCACTCTGTTTCTCCCTCACTTTTGTCCCATAGACAATGAACAGACCAAGCTCAAAGGCGTCATCTACTTCCAGGCCATTGAGGAAGTCTACTATGACCACCTGCGATGTGCCTTCAAGGTGAAGCTCTGCCCAGTACCACCTGCCCTCCCTGTGGGGGCCCCCGCAATGAGGCCTTGTTCCAGCCTTAGCTCATCCTGGGGAACCCCCCATGACCAGTACTGCCAGGGTGTCACTGGCCAGCACAGGGGACCAAAATTAAGAGCCCAAACTCTGGCTTTCAGTCACTATTAATTTTCTTGGGCAAAAACATTTTACTCAGGGAGTTGAGGATTTAACTCAAGTGGTAGAGCGCTTGTCTAGTAAGCGCAAGGCCCTGAGTTTGATATCCCCCAAAATTAAAAAAATTCAAGCAAAAATTTGGCAAGCTCTGCCTGGGGTATAGTGCAGTGGCTGAGCGTGTGCTTAGCATGCATAGGCCCTGGGCTCAATCCCCAGCACTGGAAAAAAAAAAAGAGGAAAAAGAAAAAATTGTTAAACTCTGATGTCAAGCTGGGAATAAATGGGAGCATCTAAATGAGACTGTCACTACTCAGCTTTTGCCCAGAGTTACCAAATGGGAATGAGCCTCATGGCATCAAATTTATTTTTTCTTTATAAAAGTGTGGTGCTAGAAATTTAAATGTTGGCAACAGATAAAGTTTAGGATGGTCTGGAGAGAGGGACCAACCACGGCTTTTTACAGCTTAAATTGGAATCCCAGCTGGATGACATCACGAAAGTGACTTTTCTTCTCCGACCTTAGTTTTCTCATGTGCAAAATGGGCATATTTCAGCCCATTCTCTCAGGGTTAAAAACATAATGGATGTAAGAGATTGTGGTTTTGGCAAGGAGGTACTCAGTTAATGGTATCTAGACACTAACTTTCTCCAGTTACAAAACAGGAGGAACTAGATTTTTGGGGGAGTGGAATTTTTTAATACATTTTTATTAGTGTCCATTAATTTTATAAAATATTGGGTTTCAATGTGTATTTTCCTAAATGTTGTATACATATTTTGGTCATCTCTGTTCCCCCACTAGTCTACTTTAAACCCTTCATCCTCTTCCATTTTATTCCCTAACTCTTGTCTAATAATAGTCGGTGAGGTGGAATTGGAATGCCTGTATTTCTAATGTAGAATAAAAATGCCTATATTTCTAAGAAAGTAAGGCTGAGGGAAGGGGACGTCGGTCCCCTTGTTAAATTCCTCTTGTTTCCAATTTCATACTAGCGCTCTGTTACAGCGCTTTCTGGTGTTAATTCTAGTAATCCTCTTAACCCAGTGAAGTAGATAGCACCATTTAGGAAGACAAATGGGGAATTTAGAGTATTCTGAATTTCAGTCCACCATCATTCTGTAAATAGCAAGACGGGGATTCGAACCCAGGTCGCGGCTAATGTGTCCCCCTAACCACCCTTTTCTCTGCTTGTTCCAGAGCCCCAACCCCCGCCTGACGTTCTGTGTCAAAACCTATGAACGCCTTTTCTACATGGTGGCCCCGAGCCCGGAAGCCATGCGCATCTGGATGGACGTCATCGTCACCGCAGCCGATGAGAACCATGCCCCGTGAATGGCCCCGCCCCCGAGGGCACGTCCCGGTGGGCTCCGCCCCCTGACGTGGCGGCGCGGTTGCGGGCCCCGCCCACTGCCGGAACCCGCGCGCCCGCCCTTTCCTCCTCTGCGGGGGCTCCTGCGGCCGCCGCCGCTCAGCTGGTCTGGGCTGCTTCCCGGGCGGCAGGTGCCATTTCCGGGACAGGATCGCTGGAAGCCTTGCCTGGGGCAGGAGGAAGATTGCGGTGTCAGAAGGAACTATTTATTGGTGCTCCTGTTATACCGAATTAAACATGGTGGAAAACAGGGTTATTGCTGTTGTTGCCTTGAAAGGGAGGATGGGAGAACTGTCCTTACAGGTTTGCATTTGTTTTTCCTGGCCTGACTGGGCTATTGGCAGTTTCTATGAACTCCTGGGCTCCTTCCCTCCAGGCCTTCGCTCATGTTTTCCTCTGTGCCCTTCTCTTTCTTTAACTAACTAGTTCCTTACTCTGTAGGTCTTAGTTCGGTATGTCCCTTCCTCCAGGAAGTCCTTTGGGACTCTCCCGGCTGGGTCAGGAACCTCCTTTGGAGCTCCCCCAGCCTGTCCCTGAATACCCTGGCTTATCGCTGGTGACGGATCTGTGTGCCTCGTGGACCGGGTGCTCCATGAGGACAGCCAGGGCCGCTTTGGTGACCTGTGAGCCCTCAGCACCATCAAGCAAGTTTCTTTCCATGAAACTGAGAAAGAAAGAAGGCAAAAGCACCTTTTCACCTTGGGTTTTTGTAATACTGTTTGTTTAGGCACCTCTCCACGCCCCACCCATCTTGTCATTTCAGGCCTCTACCCTGTGTTAGTATGTTTCCCTCTCCAGGAAGCCCTCCCTGATTGTCCTGGCTGAATCAGGCGCTTTCTCTGGGCTTCCCATTTCAGCTTGAGTGCTCCGCCTGGGTCCCCCATCACAACATGATGACTCTACACAGGGTGTGTCCCATCCCAACCTGGACTGCCCTGGGCCATCGCTGTTGATGAGTCTGACTCTCCCTGTGGACGGGGCCCTGCTGATGTGTCTGTCTCTCCCTCTGGGCTGGGAGCTCCAGGAGGCAGGACTGGGGTTGTCTCCGTCACTACTGAGAGGTTGACACACAACACGGGGCTTGGCACGGAGGGACTGTCTGATGTTTGCAAGGGTTAGCAAGGAAGAGATGCTAAAGACTGGAGATGTCGTGAATAAGGCAGACTTAGAGCTCTTCAGGTGGCTTCTCTTCATCTTTGAGGCCTCATCTAGCGTATTCCCTCCTGAGGTAAACTTTCCCAGGCTCCCAGGCTGGATCGGGTGCCTCCTATTCTGGCTGCCACAGTCCCCTGGGACCCCACCTGAGCGCTCTAGGCTTTCCTCTGGAGACAACTCTTTACTTCCTCCCAACAGTCCCCTCAAAGATCCAGATCTAGTGCTCTTGAGTCCTGGGAATGCAGACATGCAATCCCCAGCTGCTCTGGGACCCGAGGTGTCCCTTGGCCTTCGCTGCTGTCCTTCCTCCAGGATGGAGGTTCTTCCCCTAGCTGCTCTGCAAACTGTGCCTCCTCCTGGAGCCAGCTTCACAGGCCCGTGACCACTGGAGCCAGCAGCTCAGGAGAGCCCTGACCTTGGGGTGCAGTGCTGGAGATTGAACCCAGGGCTTCCACACTGAGCTACATCCCCAGCCCTTTAAAATTTTTTATTCTGAGGTAAGTTCTTGCCAAGTGGCTAAACTGCTGAGGCTGGGCTCAAACTTTCCATCCTCCTGCCTCAGCCTCCCAGAGTACTGGGATTATAAGCATGTGGCATCACGTCCAGCTTGGAGAGTCTTAGTTTTATATTTGAATTTGTGTCAAAGATAAATTTGTGATGGGGGGATTGGAGCCTTAGGTCACAGGTGATCCCATCCCACCGCCTCCCACTTCCCTGGGATAGATTATGTTTCCCTTCCCCTTCCTGTTACCACTGTCACCCTCCACCCCTGATAAGGCCCTGGGCACAGGCATGGGAAGATTAGGGTGGCCTTTGTGCCTAGCGGCATCTTGAAGTGCAGCATGGCGGTAGATAATGCTGGGAAGAGGAATCCAGCAGCCAGGTAGCCAGATAGCCTCCTATTGAGGGTCTGTGATATCCCCATTGGTGTCCCTATGCTCAAGGGAATGTAGCATTAAACACCATAAGGAGTTGGGAGAGACATTGAGGTGGAAGAAAGGAAAAAAGTATTTGTATTTTAGTATCTTTAGACATTCTTTTTTTGGGGTGCTGGGTATGAAGCTCAGGGCCTTGTGCTTTCTAGGCAAGTGCTCTACCACTTAAGCTAAATCCCCAACCCCTCTTTGGACATTCTTGCCTTTTGAACTACAGTCTCATATTTTTATTTTGCAGTGGACCCCCCCAATTACGCAGCTGTCCTGCCCACTGCTGCCTTGATGTGTCCCAGACAGTAAGTCCCAGAGGGTGTGGCTGTGAGGTCAGAGGCCGGCCTGCCCCATCCTGGATATGGCCTCGGGCTTGTCTGAGGCCCCAGCTTGACCTCCAGCACTGGGGGCCGCCTCCGCTGTTTATCTACTTGGGAAGCAGATTCGAGATTCTCCAGTACAGTGCGGTCTGCAGATCTGGAAGAGGCTGGGCTGGGAACAGCCGTAAACGGAGGCCATGCGTTCAAAACTCCCACTGGTCTCTGGTCGTGGGCCAGGTGCGGGTCAGCAACCCAGAATCCAGGCAGGCCTGAGCAAGAGAAGGCTCCCCTCCCTGGGTCCCAATCCCTCCCAAGACGCTAGTTCTTCAGGTCAGGCCAGTTGTGGTTCCTCCCTGAAACTCTCCCACGCTGCTGGGGCCGGCAGGGCCTCCTGCTCCCTAGCACACAATAACAGTATTATCACTTTGCGGGCTGTTCCCTGGGGCCTCCCTCGGTCCCTCAGGATGCAGGGATTTTCAGACTTATCCATCAAAGGAGGCATCTGAAGATCAGAGAGGGAGATTGAATTAGAGTCAAGATTAAAATTTCAGTCTGTCCAATTTCAGACTTTTCCACCACCAATTCCTTCCACTTTTCCACTGTTCAATTCCACTGCTACCCTCCACCATGAAAGATACCCCTTCCTTCATTGTAAAAAGGCTACCTTGGAGCCTCAGAGCAGTGAGGACACTTGTGCAGGGTCACACAGCCACCCAGAAGTGGGGCTGGGGTTCCAGAGCCAGTGCTGAACGACCACACAGGAAGTCACTCGCTTTCTCTCTCTGAGCCACAGCAGGGTGCCAAGGGACCCCACCTATATGACTGAGGTATCTGTCATCGTTGGGAAACGGGGTGCCTGACAGAGTCTGTAGGTCAGATATCTTTCTGAACATGGCCACTGTTTTTCCTGCCAACAGACAGCGGGCCAGCCAGGTGGAGCTGACTGGGTTGCTTCCCTTGCTGTGTGAATTGATCAAACATCTTCCTCTCTGGGTCTCAATTTCCTCTTGTGTGAAATTCAAGAGGAATTAAAAGAGAGAGAAAGCCAGGCATGGTGACATAAACCTGTAATCCTAGCACTCTGGGAGGCTGAGGCAGGAGGATCACAAGTTTGAACACAGCCTCGGCAATTTGATGACTTAGCAAGTCAAAAATAAAAAGAGTGGGGACGTAGCTCAGTGTGAAGATGCCAAGCTTAATTCTGAGCTCAATCCCCAGCACTGTTTTGGGAATTCAAGAGAGGTTTCTTATGAGCACCTTGTCTGGCTTATAGCTGGAACTCAAGGTGGGGGGGGCCAATGATAACTAATAATAATAGTAATCGACTTAACCTGCTGTCAGCAGTACTAATAATACCTCGAACTGGGCCCTGTTTGCAGCATTGTTCGTATATTTGACGTCAGTCTGCACAGTATTCTCATGAGGTAGGTACTGTCAAGCTTTCCATGTTACAGATGAGGACACCGAGGCACACAGAGGCCAAGTGAGTGTCAAAGCTTCACAGCTGGTTACCAGTGTAGCCACACTCCTATCTGCTGATTCTCAAGCCAGACTGCCTGGGTTCGAACCCTGCCTCCATCCCTTCCTAGCCCTTTGACCCTGGACAAGTTGTTCAGCCTCTCTCTGCCTTGATTTCCCCACCCGTACACTGACTATCCTTAAAATCCCTCACAGGGTTGTTGTGTGCAAAGGATGTGAACGTGCTCCCAGAACACGGGAAAGGCTGAATAGGAACGCACTGGGCACTGTTTCTGTCTATAGAGGACTCTGAATGTCAAGGAACGGAACCCCCTGGCCCAAAGTCACACAGCAAGTCAGTGGCAGAGGTGGGACCCTACACCCAAGTCTAGCTGGCTCCCAAACTGAGGGTCAGTGCAAGATATCAGCGTTTAAGACCAGGCTCCCACTCTAATAAGCAGCAATAGAGGCCTCTGGAGACAGCCCTGAATTCAAAGCCACTTCCAAACCTCTCCTAACCTCAGTTTCCTCATCTGTGAAATAGGTGGGGGTCAGTCTTCCCTTGGCAGAGCTCTCATGCTGGTCAGAGAGGAATCACAGAAAATGCTAAGCACAGAGTAGGTGTTCAATAAATGATCATAGATACATTTACCTTAAAGGTGAGGATTCAGTGGGACAGTTTAGATCAGTGTCTGGCACATAGTAAATATTGGATCCTTGATCATCATCATTATTACATTTGTTGTTGTTGTATTACTGTCATCATGCGGTTTCCAGCTATCTGAGTTGCTCTTGGAAACCACCCACTGCTTCTTCCCTCTTTTTTTTTTTTTTCCCTGAAAAACAGTACTGGGGATTGAGCTCAGGATTAAGCTTGGCATCCTCACACTGAGCTACATTGCCACTCTTTTTTTTTTTTTCATCGCCACTCTTTTTATTTTTGATTTGCTAAGTCATTAAATTGCTGAGGCTGGGCTCAAACTTGTGATCCTCCTGCCTCAGCCTCCCAGAGTGCTAGGATTATGGGTTTATGTCACCATGCCTAGCTTTCTGTCTCTTTTAATCCCTCAGTTATTCCTGCCAATCTTTTTCCTAAAATATTTTGGATCCTTTTGCTACTATGCTAGGCCAAGCAATTTCATCTCTTGCCTTGCCAAGTTCTCCACCCAGAACACATTTGTGGTGGAACGAGCCGGCTTTATTGTTCTGGCAGTGAGGGGAACACACACCATGGAGGACCCATGAGGTGTCCCAGTAAAAGGGCATTAAGGATTCATTTTAAGAATTGGACTTAAGTGTGGTGATTTTGGATGCAACTCGAGGAATTTGGGCTTCGCTCTAGATCAGATACAGTCACAAAATAGGGGTCATGCTATGATTGAGTATTTTTATAAATCTTACTTATCAGGCATGAGAAATAAAGCAAGATTAAAGCCATAATTTATATTAATATAATAATATAATATAGACAGTCATGTAGATTAGCCAAAATACGGAGATGTTTAGTCGTTTTGTGGTATGCATTGCGATTTTGTTTTGGTATTCAGACTTGGTTATGGAGTGGTCTTGATTTTTGTCTTGATTTTTGTCTTGATCTTTCACAGTACTGTGACCTTGGCCCATATTGGTGTTCTGCAAGGTTATTTATGTTACCCCACAGCTCTCTGTGAGAGCCACCAAAGTCAGACTTTCAGGAGCTGCTTTTCTCTTTTTCCCTGGGAAGCTGGCTCCCTTACTGGTCTCTTAACCTTCTCTTCCCTTCTAGACACTTTCCTTTTTTTTTTTTTTTTACACAGAGGTCATAGTAACCCCTTTCCCATGAATTTTTTTTTTTTTAATGTGGTACTGAGGATTGAAGGCAGGGCCTTGCAAACACTAGGCAAGCACCTACCACTAAGCTACTAAGCTACACCCCTGGCCTGGCACTTTTCATTTTATTTCAAGACAGAGTCTTGCTAAATTGCCCAAGCTGGCCTCAAACTTGTGATCATCCTGCCTCAGCCCTGCAAAGTTACAGCATGAACCACCACACCTGGCTTTCTTTGTTTTTATTGTTGTACTTCTCCATGATTCTGTTCATTTGTGTGCACACACATACCTACCTCCCCAGATGGAGAGAGTGGGGGCTCCTCTTTCTGGGGCAAGGTCCCTACAGAGGCAGCTCCTGTTCAGATTTCTCTCACCACCGGTTAGTTTCCCCAGCTGATCTGGAGCCTTTCAGACATTCTCCACCTTTCTCAGAATTAATCCAAATCTCCTTTCAGGGCTTACCCCTGCCTGACTCTTTCACCTCCGTTTCCACACTTCTGTGAGTGGAAAAACAACACACGTAGGGTTCAGTACGTTGCAGGGTTTCAAGCACTCCCGGCCCTTGGAGTTTCAGACACTCCGCTCTCCTTCCTGTGAACCGGCAGTTCCATTGCTGTGCACAAGCTGCTTGTAATGTGCTTTGCCCCCTACTTCTGCCTGCTCCACTTGGCTTCACAGAGCTTCACGGCTGAGGTCACATTTCAGGCCTTCCTCAGGAAGACCTGGCCCGCCTCTAGACTGCATCCCTCCTTGGAGCTTCCTACACATCTTCCTTCACTGCCCAGGTCTCCATGGTAAAAATGTGAGCATGATTATTTAATGTGTCTCCCCCCTCAGAACGGAAGCATGTGAGGACCGACCCTGGTTCTCTTACCCTCTGGCATCACCTAGATCAAAGTGGGGCCCACACTCCTTGGTCTTTGGATACTGAGTGCTGATGCTCAGTAGCCCTGGCCTCTCCTTGAGCCCCATTTCTCTCTGTTCCCAAACAGACTTTCTCCCAGGAACCATCAGGGAACCTCGACTTCCACCCTTTCCCTCCTTGGCAGCTGCTCAGCGGGAGCCGCTCTCCCTGTGGGTGAGGCACCTAGGGGCGGGCCCACCCCACAGCGGACGCTGACTTGGCCTGGTTGGGCAAGGCCGGGGTTGCCCCGGGGTAGGTTACTCATCCGGGGCTCAGGTAAGAGGGCCTGGGTTGGGAGGCGGCACACCTAGGGGGGGACGCCGAAGGAGCAGGACGGAGCCATGGCCTCCGCCAGGAAAGCAGGTGCCAGGGCGGCGATCTGGACCACAGGCTGGCTCCTGTTGTTGCCGCTGCTGCTTCGAGAAGGTGGGTCTGCAGCCGGAGGGTCCCGGGGGTAAAGTAGGGGCTCTTAGGGAGGAGGACCCCCCACCTCTAGAAGAGGGAGTCTGGGGAGGCTCACCACCAGCAACAAGCCCCTGGGGGAAAGTTCTCCATCCTGGGCAGAGAAGTGCTGTGGGAGGGATCCCCTGCCCTGGTCAGAGAGGACAGTGGGAAGGGATCCCTAATACAGTCGGCTGTGGGAAAAATTCTCCCATCCTGACTTATGTGCGAACCTGTCGCTGCTCCCCTGGCACAAGGGGCATCATGGCAGGGATCTCTTTCCGTGGGCCTGTGGAGCTGCGGGAAGGACGCTCCCACCGTAGGTGTAGGCGCGCGCTTGAAAAGGGTCCAGTTATCCCGGGGCCAGATTTGTGGGAAATTTTTCTCGGCCGCTGTCCGGGAAAGACTGCGCAGTAGGATTGTCTCATCCCGGGGCCAGAGGTCGTGGGACGGGCTCTTTCTCCTCTGTGGGAGAACACTTTAGCGAGGATCGCTCGGTTCTGCTCGGCCCCGCACCCGCAGGAGCGCAGGCCCTGGAGTGCT
>PVJO010035198.1:0-10151 GCA_004026905.1 Hystrix cristata | reverse complement strand
AGATGATCTAATACCATTATTCCTCAAACTCTTTAATGAAATTGAAAAGGAAGCAGTACTTCCAAAATCATTCCTGGAAGCAAGCATTACCCTGATACTAAAACCAGAAAAGGACCCAACTGAAAAAGAGAACTACAGGCCAATCTCCCTAATGAACATAGATGCGAAAATTCTCAACAAAATTCTGGCCAACAGAATATAACGAATTATCAAGAAGATTATACACCACGACCAAGTAGGATTCATCCCAGGGATGCAGGGATGGTTCAACATACGCAAATCAATATATGTAACACACCACATCAACAAAGTCAAAGACAAAAATCACATGATCATCTCAATAGATGCAGAAAAAGCATTTAACAAAATCCAACACCCGTTCATGATAAAAACACTACAGAAATTAGGAATAGATGGTGTATATCTCAAACTGATAAAAGCCATATATGACAAACCAACGGCCAACATTACACTAAATGGCCAGAAACTAGAAGCTTTCACACTAAAATCTGGAACAAGACAAGGGTGCCCATTGTCACCACTGCTATTCAACATAGTTCTAGAAACATTAGCCAGAGCAATTAGACAAGAGAAAGATAATCAGACTTTTGGTCCCCTCCCAAACATATCCACGCTCTCAATACCCTGGAAATTGAGTATGTTCTATTTTAGGGCAATGGGGAATTAAGGTTGTAGATGGAGTTAAGATTCCTGATTCACTCGTTTTGAGCTGACGCAGTTATCCTGGATTACCCAAGTAGAGCCATCGGGATATAATCATCAGGATTCTTAGAAGTAAGAGAGGGAAGCAGACTAGTCAGAGTGAAATTTTGAAGACATGCTGCTTCTGGTTTTGAAGATGATAGCAGGTGCCACAAGCCAGAGAATGATTTTTTTAAAAAGGCAAAGGAACAGATTCTCCCTAGAGTCTCCAGAAGGATGAAGCCCTGTGCACACCTTGATTTAGTCCAGTGAGTCGCATTTTGGATGTCTGGCTCCAGAACTATAAGGTAATAAATTCATGTTTAAATCATGAGGTTTGTTATAGCAGCAACAGAACGCTAATGCAGTATTATTGAACACATACCGTGTACCCACCTCTGCCTTACACTGATCTAAGTCATGGTCCTGAGCCTCAATAAATTCAGTGGAGGACAATACGACCCCCTCTGCAGGTGACTGAGGGCATCCGATGGGGAAACTTTCGTGGCATTAAAAGTCCCCTGACTTTGAAGGGGCTAGAGCAGGAGGACTTGCTGGAAGAAAAAAACTGAGAGAACTAGACTTGGGGATGTATGTAGACTACTTGACTTGGGAAGGCCTTCATCAGGACCAGCACCCCGAAGGCCAGACTACTGTTTTTATTTCTTCTACATGCAACTATCTCCTATAGGTGGTAACAGTGTGGATTATTTCTTACGGCTTCTATTGTAGAAAAGAGAGACTTGGAAAGGAGAAAGGGAGAAGAAGGGAAAGAAAGTGTAGTCCTAAGTTGAGGTGCCGGTGCGAGTGGTAGACAATGGATGTTCTTGGCACCAGCCATCAACATGTTCCAGGTACAGGTTTATGCAGGCTGGTCTTATAGTCTTTGCCGGTAGTGTCAGGCATCTGATGGTCTCGCTAAGATTTAGTTGTAGCGTATACAGAGGCCTTTGTAGCTGAATCACAACACTTTACATAAACTCTTCCTGAGTCTAAACATTGCCCCACATGTACGGCGGCTGGGAACCGATACTGGACAAAGATCTTCACAAGCTTATCTAGCAAGGTGTGAGCTCCACATTTCACGTGGAGGGGTTGAGTTTGAAAAAAGCACATCACACGTTCAGGTTCTGACATACACACAAAGAAGTGCTAGCGTCCTCCTCAGACACCCACCACTGGCAGCAGGTCCCTTTCCCTTCCGGTGTAGAGGCCAGAAGTGTGGACAGAGAGCTCTCTGTCTGGCATCCAGACATGCTCCCCAGGGAAGCAGAAGGAACAGAACGGGCAGGTGATCCCCACTGCTAACACCCATGGGGAGCCTTCGGTGCTGTGCTAACTCGACAGTGACCAGCACTCTGGATAAAGAGGTTTCCTCCTTAGGAGCGACACATTTGCATCTTACAGCAGGTCCAGAACACCACCTTGTGAGCTAGCTTGAGGGCTGCATCTTCAGATAGGAAATGACTCTGGTACAATAGGTGCTTCTGTAAAGCTAGGACTGTGTTGTGTGTAGGAATAAATGATTTTGGGCCCGTGACTATTTCTGAATAAAAATTACTATGAGGTACACATTTCACTTATGTAAAATACACAAATATGAAACCACTTATCAAAACTGTTGCTTCTGTTCATCCAGTGAATATTGTACCACCACAATTGGTTGGTATTCACTTTTTGGAATGAAAATCTCATGGATATAATCTAATGCATGAGGTTGCAGTCTCTAAAGATAGCACTACACAGTGTCTAAATGCAGACAAATCAAAACTCACATCCTGGTCCTGCTACATGCAGCCCCAGTAATCTGACCCTTGTTTTCATCATCCTAAAAACAGGTTTACTAGAAAATATCTCAGAAGTGATTTTATAATAATTAAAGGGATAATCCATGTAAAGCGCTTAATCGATTGAATTAATAAATGTTAGCTTTTATTTTAATAGCTGAAATCCAGTAATCCACTGATACAGGATATATGTTTGATAATGCTTGTCTGCAATACTCCAACTTTGATAACGTTGATTGAGTACATAAATGAATTAATGAATGTGCATTTGATTTGTTTAAGTCTACAGCATATAATAAATACTTAGCTCTGCACCCAGCAGGACCCAGGAAGATTCTCTGGTGGAATGTCTCTTCGGTGGTGATTGGGTTGGGCTAAGCCACCCCGGTGACAGGTTACACACACTGGAGAGCTGGTTGGGATCAGAACCGGACTTGGCCATTTTGGCACACAGTTTCTGCTTTTTCTATGTGTTTACCCATAAGGGGAGAGAACCCACAACCTTGGCCTCATTTCCAGTCACCTTGAAGCACGACAAATCTGCTCATTGTCTGCTTGCTGACCATTTGGCTTGTCATTGGGAACACAAAAGCCAACTTGAGAAAAATGGCAGCTGGGAGCCAGACCCTTTGATAGTGTCAGACGTTGGCCCAACCCCTGCCTGCCGGACAGACACAAAGGCTACTGGTGTTGCCAAGTGTTTTGGCAAATATTATAAATCCTTGAAAATGAAAAAGGTTGATTGATAAGCAACGTGTTGCCCTTTTCACAGGGAGTGTGCATGCTGCCCATCTGCTGGTAACAGATTTGCCTACTGTAAATACAGCCTGGCCGCCCACATTTCTCTGCCTTTCTCAAATGGCCACACGGGTGGTGCAATATGAAAAGAGCTGCCCCAGAAGGAGGAGAACCCGGACTCCCATCCTGGAGCTGCCACACGTTTTATACACGGCTTCGAGCAAGGAGGAAGCAACTCACACTGCTGAATGACTGTTATGTTCCTGTCTCTGGGTAAGACACCATCTATTCATGAAGCTGCATAAACCTCCCCACCATCCTCAACAGTAGGTAGAATCATCCCCACTTACAGAGGAAGAAGTCGAATCTCAGAGAGACCATGACGATGGACTGAATAAATCACATAATTAGGAAGCTAACCTAGTTCTGCTAACTCCGAGTCCTTTGCTGTTTCTACTGTACCATGTCGCCTCTGGAACTTGGTTGCCTCACCTGTGAGGTGAACATGATGAGGCATCCATGTTTTTCAGTAAAGGACTGAAAAAACAAGACCAAATGCAATGCCTTTTCTTTCTCTCCTTTTCTTTTTAAAGGAGTTTATTTAAAAACACGCCCGTGCCTTAGGTAGCAGTGTGGCTGCATCACCGAGACAGCAATATCTTTACCTGTTTTCTCCTTCCCCTCTTCCATGCCGTGGGCAGGGCTCTGCTCCTGCCCTTCGGAAGATACTCACGGCCGGACAGAAAACAGAAGCCACAGAAACCAGACAATTTGCCCAGTCTCTGACATTCTTTTGGGAAGTGCCCTGAGGAGTGAGGAGAGAGGGCCGTGCCTGTGGGGCTAATGCAGGGAGGTGTCAGGGCTTCCCCAGGACAGCGCAGGAGCAGAGCTCTGTGGGCACAGCTCTGAGGAGAGCCCAGGATTGGCAGCACCCAGAAGAGCTGGGAGGGGCCTGGTCGGCAGCACAGGCTTTGCAGCCCTGGAAGGCTTGCTGGGCCTCCATGTGGCACAGAAGCGGGGGTTCTGGGCTTGCAGCAAGGCCGCGGAAGAGCAGGAAGCTCTAGAGCTGAAATACTCTCCCCTGGACACGTCAGTACTGTGAATTCTTCCTTGGTTCTTATGCATCCTTCATAGCTAAAACCAAATTTCTCACCTTAATCACTGCGTAGGAGCTTAGAACAGGGTTTGTATTGATTTAAAATAATACATCAATGTGATATTTCCTGCCACCAGAGTTTGCAGACTGAGTCACACCTGATGTATAATACTAGATGTGACTCAAACATGAGTCTGGGCATATGGAGACTTTAGTTGAAACCTAGCTTCCTTGCCTTTGTAATCTCTCATAGGTCATCTTTTTAAGAGGTAATTTTAAAGGAATTAAGAATAAGCTACTCAAAGTTCTGTATTAAGTGAGATTCTGCTTCCAGTAGAATTGCTAATTGTTCCAAGTCTATTCAACAGTATAATTGACAGTAGTCTCTCAGGAAATAATCGTGCAGGAAGGAGCTAAGGTGTCTTGACACTTGTTCACACTTAAGTTACGGGACATATTTTAAACTCTTTTTATTTCGGAGGGTAAAATGGGAGTGCACAATGCCAGTTGGTGTCAAGTTCTAAAGTCTAGATTTTGAGTGTGTATTGGGAACATCAACCTTTATTAGTTATACTCCATAACTCACGCAGGCATAACGAGTACACTTTTGCGTGTATCCAATATTAAGGTAAGATTTTTGTAATGCTGAAAACCTCGATCAAGACCCCAGTTATAAGCCTAACATATATTAATGTGTCTCCCCAGTAGGTTTGCTTTCCTATTCTATCAGAAGGCAGGTTCACAGCACCTTACCACATTCAAACTTGTCACCCCTTTTACACACACGCGCGTGCACAATTATGGCTGTATTATGAACTTTAATACAGGAAATAAGCAAAATAGTCACAATGAATATGTTATTATGCCTAATCTACCAAACTGCTATGCTTTCTTCCCTCTTTCCTGCAATGTAGTAGTTCTTTCAAGGGTCTGAATCCCCTTCAGGCACCCAAAGACATCTCCCGTAGCAGCTTCCCAGAACCTCAGGCTCTCATTAGTTAATTTCCTTTCCTCTTCACAGCAAAACTGCTTTCTAAAAACCTGTCAGTCCTCACAGCCTACATTTTCTCATTCCCCCAGTTTATCCTCAGTCCAAATCTTCCCTAAACTACTCGTGTCACTACAATGTCCCCCATGTTGTCACACCCTGCGGCTATTTATCTGCTCATAACTTCACCTCTTAGCATGTTGTACGACACAGTCGAGGGCTCCACAAACACCTCACTTCTGTGCTCTTCAGCCATCTCAACTGGTGTCTTATTTTCTAACCTTTTTGCTGGATAATCCTAAATGCTGGACAGCTGAGGACACTTCTGACCTCCCCATTTTGCTGTAGATTCATACGCAGAGACGTCTTATTGATATCTCCATCTGAATATGTAGTGTTCTTCTCAATAAAATGTCTGGTGTATAAAGTCCTGCCACCTGCAATCTTACCCGTGTTCCTCCTCAGTAATTACCATCATCTTCTCCAATCTTTGTCACTCAAAACAAAAACTAAGAGCTTTACATATTTTACTCCTTCTTTCCCCTTCTATATCCACATTCTGAAATCCTGACAATTCCACTCCTAAAAACAATCCAGGCCTGACACCTCTGCTCTGGCACTGCCGCAGCCATCCTAATTCCATCACCATTATTTTGTTTGTTACTGCTGTGGCTGCATAACTGATCTCTTGCTTCCACTTTTACATCTACATAGACCATCTTCCAAACAACAGAGAGACACTCTGAAGCATACACCAGACCACCTCACTTCCATCACCAGTGAAGACTTCTGATCTTCTGACCATAGTGCAACTTCATCCTCTACATCTTCCCCAGACTCACCCTGCTGTTTCTTTCTTTGTTTCCCTGTTTATTAAACATACTGAAAACTCCTTACCCAGAGGCCTTTGCTCTTGCTCTCTCTGCCTGGCACGATTAGCCCCCAATCATCATGAGAATTCACCTTGATGTCCTGGTGCTATTTCTTAGATCTTAAGTGTCCTCCAAAAGTCTAGTGTGCAGAGGTGGGGCCTGGTTGGAAAGGCTGGTCACTGGGGGCGTGGTTGGAAGGGTGTAGTCTCATCTTGGGCTGCTCCCTGTTTTCTCTGCTTCCTGGACACCCTACCGTGAGGAGCTTTCCTTCACTATGCCCTTCTGCTATGATGTTTCTGTCTTGAAGTTGGGCTACCATGGGCTGAACCTACTGAAACTGTGAGCCAAAATTAATCTCTCCTCCTGTAAGTGGTGGGTGTTGGGTATCTTGTCCTCCCAACAAACAGGAAAGTGGCTAACAGATCTGGTATTGTATCAGTTGTCACCCCTTAAGAGAAGACATACTTCATGACATCGTGTAAAGTTGTAAACATGTACATAAACATAAACTCTTACATCTTTATTTGTTACCAGTTTTAAAGTCTAATTAATATATTATTTGACACATTGTAAACACTTGAAAAGTGTATATATTTATGTTGTATAAGGTCTCTAACATGAATTCTTTCAAGTCTAAGATTTTTAAAATTTAATTCTCTTAAGTTTTTGTTCAGAACTCTTATTTTATAAATATAATGTTCATATTGTCTTCTCCTTTGTAATTATTTTATCTTATTTACATATCTAGTACTAGTACCTTGGACAGAAAATTCAAATCAAAGTTGAATGAATGTTACTGATGATAGTAAACAGCATTCTTATGATTCTGATTTTAATAGCAATAACTGCTGTATGACATTACGTGTGATTTTTATTTTTGGTGGGTTCATAAAATCCCTACTTCTCATTTATAAATTTAATATGTTAATATCCTTGATTGGGCTACAAATTCTTTTCATGTTCTGCCATGGCTTAAATTAATTTCTTTTCCTGGTTATGCAAGCTCATATTCTAAGAAATATCCAATCCCTTAAAATGCTAAACTCACGGGGTGGTTCAGCTTAATTGTGTCAATTTGACTGGCTTGGTAGTCAACTTGACTGATGGGATTAGTAAGTGCACTTCTGAGTGTGCACATATTGGTCACGGAGGTATGACCTTGGCATTTATATCTATCCCTTCTCCCCTTCCTCTCTGGTGCTGTTCCCCTGTTCTGCTTCCCAGCCACCATGAACTCAGCATCTTTGCTCCACTGCACCCTTCTGCCATGGAGTGAGCTTTCCATGGACTGAATCCTCTGAAACAGTGAGTCAAATTAAATCTCTCCTCCTTTAAATTGTGGGTGTCGGTTATCACGTCCTAGCAACAGGAAAGATGAATAATGTGTCATCTATGCTGTATTAATGTTTTTGGTATTAATGTCAACAAATAATATTTTCAGATTTTTCAGAGGGATAAAAAGTCTAGAGGATTAATTTTGGTACCTAGTGATCTGGATACTCTGTAAATAGAAGAAATTGTCATGTTGGTTGGCATTTGGGGATAGTTTTCTTTTTTAGTTATTCTGGAACCAACCAAGAGCACAGGAAGAACCTGAATAGCCAGTACCCATGTAGCTTATCCGGAAAAAAATCCCAAATCATCTCAAATATGCTTTTTCTACCAACAAAGTCTGTCTCCTAAGCACCTTTCTTCTGTCTTCTCACTTGTCACTACAGATTCCTGGCTTTTAGTTCTTCTAGCTCAGAGGCTGTGATTACATAATTGTCACTTGACAGTATTTGCTCAATAAAATGTTTATATGCCCCTCTAATTGAATGATCACATAATTTTTTCCCTTTCCATCTTCTAAGCTGTAGACCATCCTCCAAAATCATAGCAACATGACAAATCTCACAAGATGTACCTACCCATTGAGGTTCTGATAGCATAACTTTTGATAATTTGTATAGATTACTTTGATAGCAACATAAACTCATATATTCCATTTAATTGAAAAGCTTTTTTTTTTTTTTTTTTGTGGTGCCGGGGATCGAACTCAGGCCCTTGTGCTTGCAAGGCAAGCACTCTAATCACTGAGCTAAATCCCCAGCCCCGAAAAATTTTTTTTTAATCACAAAATTTAGCCATTTTAACTGCATCCTGGGTCTCCCTTACTAGCAAACCAATGTGTCCTTGTATCTTCCTATTATGACTACCTTACCCTACAATTCTCCCTCTGGTATCCACCCAAACATCTATAATACACCCCTTCCTTCCGGCTCTAACTTTTTGTCAATTATCTTTCCTTACCACTGTCACTGGGTTGTTTTCTTTACTTCATTCTATTACCCTTCAGGACTTCATTTTGGGTATTTTTTATATGAAAGTAAATAGGAAAAGTGGAAGATTCCACTAGCCCCCTCACATGAAAATGGATTCAATAATAGAAGCAAGTCTAATCAGCAGTGCTGAACTTTACCAGGATTTTTTTTTCTGTTGATGCTATTAATCTCTATATTTAGCCCCTGCAAACAAGGTAATGCTAATGAGACCAGCCACCGTATCAAAGCTAATTAGTAAAACTATGGCCTGCTAAATTCAAACAGAAAGCAGAGTGAATTAACAGTAACAAAGACACATAAACGTAATAGATAAAGATGCATAGATAGAAAGGTAATAGATAGATGAGAGGTAATCAATATAAATCTAGGTCCTCTTCTGCTCTTACTTGTGCCTGCCTGGTATCAATCTTTTGCACACCGATTTCCTTCTGACTCTATCAACCTTGTTTTGGTTAACTTACCATCTTGCCTTTATCCTCTTCGATCTTGTATTTTTCTTTTCTACCTTGATTGATTTCTCTGTATCTACCTGCTTCAGGTCCCACATGATTTTCCATATTTGTGTCCAGAGATGTCTTAAAGTTGGCAACAGATAGATGCTATGAATAGAGAGTACTAGAAAACTGGGTTTATATTTGGATGACTGGAACAAATGGCAAACAGTGTCGCGGCTGGAGAATCATAGTTGGCTTCATAAACTTTGTCTCGAGGTGCTTGTGATCCGAGAGGCAGATGCTAGGCTGAGAGAGATGATCCAGGAGTGTTCAGGGCTGACCTGAGAGCACCATGCTTGCTTTTAGTTATTCTCATGTGTCCAACAGTAAATCCTCAAAGTCCAAGATGCCTTAGAAGACTGATTTCCTTTCTAGCTAATCCAGGACGTCTCTTCTTTTAGGTGGGGTCTTAAGATCGGTATTTCTTGGGAATCTGAGATTGAAGCAAGGATCGCCCAGTGCCTTTAGGTAGGACACAGAGTTCATCTTACGAGAAGGTGAGGGCGCGGCTGAAGCCAGCCGTCTGAGCCCAGGTCACAGAGCTCCAGGCCCAGCAGATCCCATGCTATGAGTCGGAATCAGGGCACAAATCTCATTGTGCAACAGGCTTACTAAAAGCAGATAAGTAAAGGGTACCAGTCAATTATCCCAAGATTCAGCTCCAAGGATTCATACCAGATCTAAAACTATGAGCTGCAATGGATTCTACACCTCCATTTTTGTGGAAGACTCGAAAAGTGGAAGACGACAAGGACAAGATAGGGGTAGGAGAAAATATATCTAGAGAGTTAGAACCTTCTGAGCTGAGCCATAATTAACTTCTGTTCTAGAGAGAGATGTAATGCTGATGGTATTAATTTTCATTGTTGATTGGAAAGTAACTATTTTTAAAGAGTTTTCATTTACTTCTTTATTTTCTTTATCTTTTCATGTTTGTGTTTCCTCAGTCCTAAAATGGGTAACATAATTTCTACCTCATAAATTCTGTCAAAAATTCAAGCGAGAAAATGTGAAAGTGTTGAGGAGCATAATGTCCAATATATAACCCTCACTATGGTGGCTATTATAAACATAAATATCAATGTCTGTGCTATGCAATCATAAATACCAGCTGTCAATATAGTAAGTCTCTTCTAAGCCTCATGCCAAG
>PVJO010035197.1:0-10152 GCA_004026905.1 Hystrix cristata | reverse complement strand
GAAGCTGTAGTTTGGTCAGCAAGAGACACCTGGAGTGTTATAACCTAAATGACTAGGTCCCCACCTCCATGACCAGAAGCCAGGTTCAACCTGAATTCTGTGGAACTGAAAGTCCCAGTACTAGCACCCTGCCCTGATCCTGCTACAGGCTCGCTGGGATTATCTGGCGCAGATCTGGGCTCTGACTGCCTCCCTTGAGTACCAGTGAGAGCAGAGACACACCTTGAATTGGACACTGTCACAGAACTCTAGACCACAGAAGATAACTACAGGCTGAAATCACAGAGAAACTTCTGGTTTTTTTCCTCTTTGTTTTGGACTTTAAAAAATTTTTGTTCATTTCTTTTTTTGTGTGTTTTCAATTGCTTGTTATTTTGTGAGTGTGAACATTGTTTTTAATCTTTTTGTTTTGCTTTGTTCTTGTTTTTGCTTTCTCTTTTCCTTCTCTCCTGTCTTGTTCACCAGTTCCCTGAGGCTTGGATAGTCTTCCTTGTCCTCCAGCCTTGCTTCTAATCTCTTTATTCTTTCATTTCTCTAGTTTTTCCTCTTCTCCCCTTTAAATTTTCTCACCTTAGCATAAAATTTCACTATTTAGTGGATATTTACTGTGTATAATTTTCTGGTTTGTCTTAAATTTTGTTACATAACTATAAATCTTGTACCTAAGGCTAAAAGTAACAAACTTTTAGTCATCACAGTTTGTCTTTTTCCAATCTGTGTGTGATGTTATTGTTATTACTGGTTGTACCACTTTAGCCAAGGGGACGTGGTTGTTGCTGTCAATTGAGCTTCCTTGTATGCCAATACCTAGATTGTCTGGCAGTCATGACAAATACTATAACCCACTATCAAAGAATTGGGTGCTAGGCCAAAGAGGCTAGAACTTTTCATCCCCAATAAACAGAAGAGTCAGGACAGACTCAAAGGACAAAAGCTAACTAAAAGAAGACACTTCTGAAAAATAATCATTCCCTTAAGAGGTCTCAGTATTAGTAATAAAGCTACCTATCATAAGCAATTCACAAGCCTCAGTGCAGAGAACAAATAACAAACAAAAACCAGAAAATGAGAAAACATGAAAGCAAGATGCAACCCAACACTCCCAACTTACTCAAGGCAAATCCAGGAGGTATCGACATGGAAGAAATCAAAATCCACCCAGCTGAAATTTCTGAAATGATAGCAGTAGAAGTAACAAAAGGGATAAATCTCTTGACAAAACCAAAACAGGAATAATTACGCAGATAATTAAAGAGATGATGACCACAATGAAAGTAGTTGTTGGTGAATCTAGAGGATTTATAGAACAGAAAAAGAAAAGAACAGGAGCTTAGTAAAGACATGGAAACCACACAGCATAAGAAAGAACTGGATTACATAAAACAGACTCAAACAGATATCAAGGAGAGTAAAAATTCTATTGAAAGTATACAGAGCAGAACCAACCAATGTGAAGATAGAATATCAGCTCTAGAAGGCCAGGTCACAGTTGGTGATCATGAAATGAAAGACTTAAAAATAGCATGGGATCATGAAAAATCAATCCAACAGTTGCTAGACAATGTAGAGAAGAATAATATAAGATTAACTGGAATCTACGAAAAATCATAAGATAGCACAAAAGATATAAAAAACTTGTTCACAGAAGCAATAGCAGAAAACTTTCCAAGCATGGAAAAGTAACTTGACATAGAGATAAGTGAGGGATATAGAACTCCAGATAGCCCTGATCAGAAAAAAAACAAAAACAAAAACACCAAGATATATAGTAATCAAGATTCCAGACACAAAACAGAATTCAACACAAAAACATAATTTTTTTTTTTTTTGAGACAGGATCTCGTTCAGGCTGGGCTTGAACTCAGTATGAGCCCAGGCTGACCTTAAACTCAAAGCAATCTTCCTGCCTCAGCCTCCCAAGTGCTGGGATTACAGGTGTGAACTACCATGCTTGGCTAAAAATAGAATATTAAAAGCTGTTAGAGAAAGGAAATAAATAATATATAAAGGAAAATTCATCAGAAGCACAATGGATTTCTCAACACAAACCGTTGAGTCAAAGAGAGCTTTGAGTGAAGTATTTCAAGTCCTAAAAGAAAAGAACTTCCAACTCAGATTGTTGTACCCTGAAAAATTATCTTCCAAAGTCGATGGAGAAATAAGATACTTCTATTACAAAGAACACCTGAGTAAATTTATGACCATCAAACCAGCACTCCAAAAACTTCTGAAGGATATTGTAGAAAAAGACAACAATTCGAAGACTTTCAATAGAATGAATCTACCAGGCAAGACAAGCAATAAAACAGAAGGGAAAGAAAGGGAATCAACAACAGCAAAATAATGTAATGACAAGGATAAGTCAATACCAATCAGTTATAACCATCAATGTGAATGTGGTGTATCAAAACAAACAGATTGGCAGAATGAATCAAGAAACAAGATCCAACAATATTCTACATACAAGAAACCCATTTAACCCAAAAAGTAATTCATAGACTGAAAGTCAAAGGATAAAAAGTAACACTCCATTGTGATGGGGGACCTCCACACCCCACTATCACAAATAGATCAACTAGACAAAACATTAGGAAAAAAATCAGAGCTGATCTGAACCTTTGAACAAATGGACTTAGATATCTACAGTATTCCACCCAATGATAGAATATACATTCTTTATAGCAGCACATTGGGCTTTCTCCAAATTGAACCACATAATAGCTCATAGAACATGCTTAAGTAAATGCAAAGGAATCGAATTTATACTATGCATGTTATCCGATCATAGAGCAATAAAATTGGAAATAAATGGTGAAAGAAGCCACAAAAACTACATAAGTGCGTGGAAATTAAACAATGCTCTTTTGAATAACCAATGGATCACAGATGAAATTCAAGAAATCAAACAGTTTCTAGAATTGAATGACAACACCATTATGACATGCCAGAACTTATGGGATCCAATGAAAGCAGTCCTATGAGGGAAGTTTATAGTGGTGAATTCTCACATTAGAAAAACAGAGTAAGCTCAAATGAATAAGGTTGAACCTCAAGGTTCTAGAAAAAGAAGAACGAGCTACAGCCAAAGTCAGCACAAAGAAGGAAATTATAAAGATCAGAGCAGACATTAATGCAATCGAGATTAAGAAAACAATACAAAGAATCAGTGAACCAAAGAGGTGGCTCTCTGAAAGATTAAATAAAATAGACAAATCCTTAGCCAACCTTATTGAAACAAGGAAAGAAAAGACCCAAATCTATGCAATTAGGAATGAAAAGGGTGAAACTCCTTTCTGGATCTTGCAGAGATCCAGATCAGTAACTACTCTGAGAGCCTGTACTCTAAGACAGAAAATTCAGAAGAAATGGCTAGATTCCTAGATGCATATGAATTACCAAAGCTGAATCAAGAAGATATAAAAAGTCTGAATAACCCAATTTCAGTCAATGAAATTGAAGAGGTAACGAAAAACTACTGACAAAGGAAAGCCCAGGTCCCACCAGATTCACTGTTGAATTTTATAAGAACTTTAGAGTTCTAATGCCACTATTCCTCAAACTCTTTAATTAATTTGAAAGGGAAGCAATTTTCCCAAAGTCAATCCTGGAAGTAAGCATTACCCTGATACCAAAACCAGCGAAAGAGCCTATCAAAAAAGAGAACTACAGGCCAATCTCTTTAATTGGCATAGAAGTAAAAATCCTCAATAAGATACTGGCAAATAGGATACAGCAATTCAAAAGATTATACACCATGACCAAGTAGGATTCATCCCAGGAATGCAGGAATGGTTCAACACACACAAATCAATAAATGTAGTACACAACATTAACAGAACTAAGGAGAAATACCACATGGAGAAATATCTCATGAAATGCAGAAAAAGCATTTGACAAAGTCCAACACCCACTCATGAGAAAAACCCAGAAAATTTGGATAGAAGGGCCTTATCGTAATCTGATAAAAGCCATCTATGACAAACCAACAGCCAACATCAGACTAAAGGGTCAGAAACTGAAAACTCTCACTCTAAAATCAGGAATAAGACAAGGATGCCCACTAGCACCACTCACGTACAATGTAGTTCTGGAAACAATAGCCAGAGCTATTAGACAAGAGAAAAAAATTAAAGGAATATGTATGGGAAAAGAAGAAGTTAAATTATTATTATTTGCTGGTGACACGATACCATGTACAGAAGATCCAAAAAAATCCACCCCCCAAAAAAATCCTAACCTTAATAACCACATATGACAGTGTAGCACGATACAAAGTCAACACTCAAAAATCAATAGCATTCCTTTATAGGAACAACAAACTCACTGAGAGAAATTAGGGAAACACCTTTCACAATAACATCAACAAAAATAAAATACTCAGGAATCAATCTAAGGAAGGAAGTGAAAGACCTTTACAATGAAAACTACAGCACTCTGAAAAAGGAGATCAAAGAGGATATCAGAAAGTGGAAAATATCCCCCGCTCCTGGATAGGCAGAACCAATATAGTAAAAATGGCCCTACTTCCAAAACTGTTACACAGATTTAGTGCAATCCACATCAAAATACTAATAGCATACCTTGCAGAACTAGAGAAAACAATTCTAAAATTCATATGGAACCAGAAGAGCCCTAGAATAACAAGATCAGTTTTGGGAAACAAAGGCAAGCCAGGGGGCATCACATTCCCTGATTTGAAGTTATAATATAAAGCCATCATGATAAAAAAAAAGAAACCCCCCAAAACAGCATAATACTAGCAAAGAAATGGACCTGAGGATCAAGTGAACAGAGGAAGATGCAGAAACAATTTCAAATCCACTCAGCCACCTTATCTTTGACAAAGAGGCCAAACACCCTCACTGGAAGAAAGACAGCCTCTTTAGTAAATGGTGATGGAAAAACTGGCTTTCCACATGCCAAAGATTAAAACTAGACCCACATCTCTCACTATGCACTAAACTAAAATCAAAATGGATCAAAGATCTAAATAATGAAATAGAAAAACTTAATCTGCTAGAAGATAGAATAGGTAGAACTCTTGAAGACAGGTGTAGGTAAAGACTTTACGAACAAAATCCAGGTCCCAGATTGCACAGGAACTATCACAAAGAATCAACAACTGATATCACACCAAATTAAGAGGCTTTTGCATGGCAAAAGAAACCACCAACAGAATGAAAAGACAGCCCACAAAATGGGAATTTTTTTTTAATTGATACACCTCAAACAAAGGATTAATATCTAGATTATAAAAGAACTCAAAAAATCATATCCCCCAAATTTAATGACCCAATCAAAAAATGGGTATCTGAAGTAAATAGACACTTCTCAAATGAAGAAGTACAAGCAGCAAATGAATACATGAAAAAATGTCATCACTCGTCATTCAAGAAATGCAAATTAGAACAACACTGAGATTCCATCTCACTCCAGAGAGAATGGCTATCATCAAGAAATTAGCCAATAACAAATGCTGGTGGGGCTGTGGAGAGAAAGGAACCCTTCTCCACTGTTTGTGAGAGTATAGACTGGTACAGCCACTGTGGAAATCAGTGTGGAGATTCCTCAAAGAACTAGAAACAGAGGTTCATGTACCCAGCTATTCCCCTTCTAGGTATCTTCCCGAAAGAGTTAGAAGCATTACATCACAGTGATATATTCATATCCACGTTTGTAGAAGCACAATTTATAACTGCTAAATATTGGAATCAGCCCATATACCTATCAATGGATGAATGGATAAAGAAATTGTGGTTTTTATACACAATGGAGTACTACTCAGCCATAAAGAAGGATAAACGAGATATTTTTAGGTAAATGGATGTCCTTTGAGATTGTAATTTTAAGCAAAAGAACTCAGACACACAAGTTTTAAATATCACATTATTTCTCTTGTGCAAGAAACCCTAAGGGTAAATAAAGAAGAAAATGGTAGACAGCTATTGGGAAGTAGGAGGAACATGTTCAAATGGAAAAGGGAACAGGGAGGGGTGAGGGGAAGGGATGGAAGGGAAAGGGAATTTTTTTTAAAAAAGAAAGAGAATGGAAGGAAAAAATGGAAGCAAAGCTTTTGTAAATGGGGAGGGGCTGAAGGGTTGAAGGGAGGGGAATAGAAAAAAAAAAGAATTAAGATGCACAGATACAAATTTCCTATGAGGTGATTGTTATGTTTGGCAAATGTACTGATTAAAAAAATAAGCCTGTGAAATCTAAAATTCTATTTGCATTTTGGCTAAGGTCTGCCAAGGAAGTATACCATCGTGATAATCCTCATTAAAACCGATCATCATTTTTCTGGTGTCTTCATTGTAATTGTGGAGCCACAGCATTTACCGAGTACCATCTGCTAGCTTTGTGGGCTCTCCTTTTTATTATTTTTTTATTACTACATGGCTGCAGTCCATAGTGTTTACATTCATCACAGATATTCGGTGCATGTACTTAACACGTTTTAATCTTTTTACTTCTCTTTCCCCTCTACCCTTCCCCTCCATCTCTAGGTCCCTCTCCCATCTGCCAAAGATCCGTCTCCTTGATTCTTATTATTCACCTTTTATTTTGCTTCTTATTTATACTTTGGGTCTCTCGTATAAGAGAAACCATGTGATATTTATGTCTGTGTGTCTGATTTCTATCACTTGGCATTATGGTCTCAAGGTGCATCTATTTTCCTAGAAATGATTCAAACACATTCTTCTTTATGGCTGAATAGTACTCTGTTGTGTAAATAAAAAATATTTTCTTTATCCATTCATGGATATATATAGGCTACTTCCAAGATTTGGCTATTATTAGTTATGCTGCTATAAATATGGTTATGTATGTATCACTGTAATACGATGTGTTTAAGTCTTCCAAGAAGATCTCTAGAAGGTGAATAGCTGGATCAAATGGAATTTCTACCTTTAGTTTTTAAGGAATTTCCATAGTAATCATACCATAGTGGTTGAACCACAATGATTTACCTATCTATCAACAGTGTAAAAGTGTTTCATTTTAACATGCCTTGCCTACATGTTATTTGATTTATTTACAGGTGCCATTCCTTCTGGAGCAAGCTGGTATCTCAGGGTTGTTTTAATTAGTATTTCTCTCGTGGCCAGTATGTTGAACCTTTTTTCACGAATTTGTTGGGTAGTTGTATTTGTTCTTTTGTGAAGTATCTATTTATTTTAAATGCCCTTTTTTTTTGATTCAGCATTTTATTTGGAGGGGTTAAATTTTCAGAATTGTTTATGTATTTTAGATATTAGTCCTCTGTCCATGGAGTACTTGGCATTTTTTCCCATTCTGAAGTTTGTCTCTTCTGAAGTTTGGCTGTTTCTTTTGCTATGCAGAAGCTTTTTAATTCATAGTCTCTTATGTTGATTCTTTTTTTCAAGTTCAGTAATTAATAGTCTCTTATGTTGATTCTTGATGTTATTTCTTGTGTGGTTCGAGTTCTGTTCCAAAGTCTAGGTCTCTATTTTATCTTCCAGTAGATTACGTGTTTCTCATATTCAGGATTTTAATCCATGTTGATTTTAGTTTAGCACACGGTGAAAGATACAGTTGGCAGGAGTGTAGCCAGTCTTCTCGCACCATTTGCTAAAGATGTTATCTTTCTTCTAGTGTATGTTTTTGGCCTTTTGGTCAAAGACCGAATGCCTGAAGGTGTCTGGGGTTGTGTCTGCGTCCTCTCTTGTGCTCGACTGATGGGCTTGTGTGTTTTTGTGCCAGTATCGTGCTTTTTTTTTTTTTTTAATCACTGTAGCTTTATAACATAACTCGAAATCTAGGATAGTGATGCCTCTTGCTTTATTCTTGTTGCCCTGGATTATTGGTTTTGCTATTTTGGGTTTTATTTTTTTGTTCCATAAGAATTTTAGAATTGTGCCTTGCAGTTCTGTGAGGAGTGTTACTGATATTTTGATTACATATATATATATGGAAAGAGAAGATAGGTGGATAAAGAGAGAAAGAGAAGAAAGGAGAAGTGAGGGATGATAAAAGAAGAAAGACAAAAGGATGCAAAGAGGGAGAGGAGAAAAAATTAATTAAAAATATAACAAAAATTTTTTAAAAGAAGCAACTGGGAAAACCCCTCAAAAAACAAAAAAACCACTTCTCACTGTTGCAAAAGCTCAAACCTGAATTTTCTTCACAGTCCTCTTTGCAATACATCCCGGCCGCAGTCTCTCAGCCGGCCCGTCCCTGCGGTCTGCTGAGTTCAGGGCCTGTGAGCAGGCAGGTCTGGAGACCCAGCTGCCTCCAGCCAAAGAGCACACTCTGGGCGTGGCGGGCCGCAGACCTTCCTCGGTCCCCAGATCCAACCACCTCGGTCAGCTGGGGAAGGTGAGGAAGCGTGCAGCTCGCCCTGCTACCAGCTCTCCATGGGCTTCCACCAGGGACCTCCCACGCCCTCTGAGGCAGGAGGGTATGGGGTTCAGAGAGGATATTTCCAGGTTCTTTATTTGCGCAGACAATGAATTGCAGGAGCGAATTTTAGGGCATTAAGGAGGTTTATTTAAGTAACAAAAGGCAGACTGCTTTTGCCAGGTGAATAAAATAGCCGGCTGATGCTGCAGTTAGGGATCTGAAAAGGAGTGGGAGGCTAGGGAGCTAAAGATGGAGCATGGGTTAGGGAGCAGGGGGCAAAGGGGTGTAAGAAGGCAATAGGGCAAGATGGCAAGAGAAGGGGCGAGCTCCTGGTGCCATTCACATTTATCTGGATTCTGTTCTCCTGAAAGTATCCCGATCCTGTGAGAAGAGGGGCGATGGGAATTTCACGCCCCAGGCTGAGGTCAGGTCAAGGCCACTCCCCAAGGTCATGTCCGTCTTCCCAGCCAGGTCAAGCCACACCCTATTCCTACCTCATCTGGCTGGTGGGTGCGAACGCCTCAGTGCCCCGGACAGCCGCCTGGATCTGGGGGTGTGACAGTCACCTGGGGATTAGTCTTCTGATGTGTTTCAGCCGACTTGCTGTTGAGGTGGGATCTCCCCGGAACGGTGCGTCTCTTCCCGCGCCTCCCTCGCTTGCTCTCTGCTTGCCGCTGTCGGCCGGCCGCTTGTGCTCTGCGCTGCCCTCTCCGGGAGTCAGACGAGCGCGGCCTGAAACACAACGCGAGCCGAGACAGACCTTCCGCGCTCGCTGGCTTTGGTGTCTCCCTCGGCGATCCCGCCGCATGCGGAGCAGGGTGGTCACCAGCCTGTTCCACCAGCCGGCTCCCCGCAGCCCAGTCCCCTCCCGGTCCCGGGCTGCGGGGTGCCGGGACCAGGCGCCCCGCGGCCCTTAGTTTCTCCTTCCATTTACTCTCCCACCTCAAGCTTTCCTTTAGCCCGTGTCTCCGGGTGGGTCCCTGCCTGAGCCGAAGCTCCCTCCTTCGCTGTCACCATGACGTCTCTCACCTCTGTGGCGTCTCCGGGAAGCAAACGAGCAGAGTCGCCATGCAGAAGGTCCAGCTTGCGTTCTCGCTCTGATGAGGGGCAGGACTCAGCTGTTTGTGACCAGCTGGCTCCAGGGCTGCGGGCCTGGCTGTCTCAAGACTTTGGAGAAATAGCCAACGGGCATGTCTGTACGTCATTTGTCCCTACCTTCGTTCATCATCACTCCCCCACACATTGTGAAACAAGTCATTAGAATTTTTCCTAAATATGGTTTCTTGGGTGCCTGACATACCGCCAGACTAATGGTACATTTCTCGTTCCTTCTCTGACTATCTTCTTCCGCATACCTACATGCATGCATGCACACACACGCACACACAGGATTTTGTACATAATTTATTGCTATTTTTGAGCAATGATTGAAAATCAAATCCATATTTCTATACTTCTAAAAATGTTTGGCTTCACTATTATCTGCAAGAAGAGAAACCTATTAGGATTAATACAAATTTCTCTATACATGTGTATGGAAACATATTTAGAAAACCAAAGCTTGTTGCCCAAACTTTAACCAAAGCATCTCTGTGAAAAGTATTAAAATAATGCTTACACACTTATGTTACTTAGAATATACGAAAGATATACGCATACCACATTTGTAACATCTTGCACTTTTATCTACAACATTTAAAAATATATGCATACCACAGAAATTATCTAATTTCTTACAAGGAAGGCACAAATTATTTGAAAAATATATATGTAATCAGAATTTTATAAAGA
>PVJO010035196.1:0-10320 GCA_004026905.1 Hystrix cristata | reverse complement strand
GTCGGGGGAGCTCTGGGGACAGAAGCCTGGTGCCCGTCAGAGACCAGAGGAGCAGCATGATGGGGCAGGGAAAAAGGAAAAAGTCGCCCCCAGTCTGAGGACCCCCCAAAGTTGCCTTGGCCCAAAGCCTCCTCTGGGGTGTCTGTCCTCCCCAGTCCCCCCCCCGCCCTCCCCCAGGCCTCTGGGGTCTGTCTGTCCCACGGACAGAGCTCAGTTACCTGTCTGAAATCTCAGCACTCTAAGACGCTGAGGCAGGAGAGTTGCAAGTTCAGTAGCTCCTCAGGGCTCCAGCTGCAGTGGAAGATTCACCCAGAGAAAGGAGACGGGGTGTCACCCAAGCAGGGACCCCAATCCCCAGACTGCCCAGGGCCTGCTGCCCAACCCCCCTGACCTCTCCGTTCCAGCGCTGATTTCCCCCAGCTGCCCTGCGGGACAGGGCATGCATCATGCATGGGGCTGTTTGTAATCCCCAAAGAGGAAGGAGGGAGGGAAGGGAGGAGGAGGGGAGGAGGAGGGGGAGGGAGAGGGGGAGGGGAGGGGGAGGAAGGTGTTGATCTCTTTCTTAACCCCTTCCAGCCCCTCCTCACCCTGCCTGGGCCCGACTAGGTGCCCGTCCAGGTGGCGGAAGGCCCCCCCATACCAGAGACCTGGAGACCTCCAGATTTCTCTCTTTCTGCCAAAACAGCCCTGAGGGTCTGGCTGCCGAGGCTGCCCACGCTGGACAGAACTCGGGATGCCCCAAGGTGGACCTGACTCTGGGTCCTAACCCATCACAGGCTTGCCTGAGAGTACAAACTGTCTTAAGAAAACGCAAGCCAGCCAGACGTGGTGGGTGTCACCTGGCACCCTGGGAGGCTGAGGCAGGAGGATGCCGGTCTGGAGCCCACCTTGGGCAATTCAGAGACTCAGCGCGCCTCTGCTTCAAAAAAAGAATCAAAGACAGGGCCGGGGATATGGCGCATAGTGCCTCAAAGCAAACAAACAGAAAGAAATCTGGAAACAAATCAGCACTTCCAAAGTCCCACTTCCTCCCTGGACAAAAGCTGTGCAAGGTCCACCGGGCTGGGGAAGAGGGACGAGGGGGTATTTTTAAAAAGAGGGGAGAGTCGAGTTTACTGGCAGACGGAATTTTGCAGAAAGGGAGGCAGCTTGGCTCTCGGGGTCCTGCGGCCGCCGAAGGGAGGCGGACGCTAAACTCACGGCACGGGGAGCAATCACGCTCTGCAGAAACGCGGCAACAACAGGCGTTTCCCGAGTCAGTGCCCGAGCGCCCGGTGAGCAGGGCCGAGCCCGACCGAGCGCCCCGGTGAGCAGGGCCGAGCGCCCCCGAGCGCCCCCGAGCGCCCCGTGAGCAGGGCCGAGCGCCCCCGAGCGCCCCGTGAGCAGGGCCGAGCGCCCCCCGAGCGCCCCCGAGCGCCCCATGAGCAGGGCCGAGCGCCCCCGAGCGCCCCGTGAGCAGGGCCCAGCCCGGCCCAGGCGGCGTCCCTCGCTCCGGCCCGGGACCGCGCAGAGCACCGACGTTACCAACCGCTCGCTCTTCGGGGACGCGGCTCCTCCTCCGCGGCGCCGCGCTGCGCTCCGGGCGCTCCGGCCGGCCGGCCACGTCGGGGTCCCCGCGCCCTCGCCGCGCGCCTCCAGGCGGGACCCGGCGGCGGCCGGTCTGCAGCGCGCAGGGCGCGAGCGAGGCGGGAGAGACGAGGGCGCCGCGGCCTCCGGGCGGGGCGGGGAGCGGCCGTGTGCGCGCCGGGCGCCGGCCGCGCAGATCCGGGTCCCGGCACCCAGTCGGCGGGCTTCCCGGCGCGGGCCGGAGCGCGGGGACCTGCCGGGGGCGCCCCGCCGCGGCGCGCTCGGCCTCTCTCTCCCCGCCGCGCCCCTCCGTCCGGCAGGAACCGAGTGCCACCGCCACCTCCGTGCACGCCGAGCTCCGCCGGCGCCGGGCGGCCAGACGCGCGCAGAAAGCCAATCGCCGGAGTCGGGGGCGGGCGGGGCGGCCGCGTGCTGCTCTCGCTCCTCCGCGCGCCCCGCTCGGCCGCCGCCTCCTGCGCGCCCGCCGCGGCCCGTAATTGCTGCAGACAGGGCGCGGGGGGCTGGGCGCGGGCGCCGCGTATAAATACCGCGCTCGCACACCGCGGGGCGGCCACAGCCGCGCGAGGACCCGCCGCCCGCGCAGCCGGCCAGAGCTCCGGGCGCGCCAGCAGCGTGGCCCGCGTCCTCCGGGGCGCGCGGGGAGCAGGCGGCGGCTCCGCCTCGAGCAGCCCCGCGCCGGCCATGGAGGAGCTGACCGCCTTCGTGTCCAAGTCCTTCGACCAGAAGAGCAAGGACAGCGCGGGCGGCGGCGGCGGCGGCGCGGGCAGGAAGGAGTCCGGCACCTACCGGGAAGTTCTGGAGGGCGGCCTGGCGCGCGCGCGGGAGCTGGGCGCCCCGGAGTCCGGCCTGCAGGACGCGGCGGACGGCGGCGGGCCCTGCGCGCTGCATCTGCTCAGGGACCGCGGGGACCCGGACAGGGACAAGCTGAAGGAGCCGGGCGCGGGCAGAGCCGCGGCGGACGGTAGGTGGGCGCCCGGCCGGCTGCGCGCTGGTCTCTCCGCCGGCTGTGCGCGGGTCTCTCCACCGGCTGCGCCCGGTCTCCCCGCCGGCTGCTCCCGGTCCCTCCGCCGGCTGCGCCCGGTCCCCCCGCCGGCTGCTCTCGGTCCCCCCGCCGGCTGCTCTCGGTCCCCCCGCCGGCTGCTCTCGGTCCCCCCGCCGGCGGGAAGGCGCCTCCCCGCGCGCCGCTGCAGCCCCGGCTCGCTGGGCAGGAGCAGCCGGGAAGCTCCCGGGCCGCGCCGTCCCCGGGCTGGTGGCCGCTGCGGCGGGGCGTGTCTGTCCGTCTGGCACACGGAGTCTCCGGGTCCCCTGAGCCAGGCACGGAAGGACCCCGGCCGCGTGGTCGCGGAGCGCACGGTCACAGCTGTCTGGGAAAACTTTCCCCGGGAACCTGGAGGCTCCCCGAGGGTGGATTTGCAAATTAAAACCACTTGTGCGCCGGCGGGTGGCGGGGTCCTCCCCTGCGCCTGCTCCCACCTCGGCCGGCCGGGGCTGCAGCTGGCCGGGGCCTCCGTGGGGAGGGCCGCGGCCGAGTCGGTGGCAGCGAGGTGGCCTCCATCAGCACGGGGGACGCCTCGCCGGCCGCTGTCGGTGGACCGCGGGGGCACCGCTGCAGGGTGCTGGTAATGCACGCGATTGTTGCAGTGAAGGAAAGAGACCGTCCCTGAGCTCGGGACGGGGTGAAGTCCCGCGGAAATCTTTCCACCGGGCTCCTCAGTGTGCGCTGTTCTCTGCCCTAGTCCGGGGTGTCTGGGCGGAGGCTTCGGGGCTGTTAGGGTGACCTTGCTCCAGGGCAGGAGCCCCGGGCTGGGGATCTGGCGGCCTGGCCCCAGCTCCGTCCCTGTGGTGGCCCCCGGCCGGCTCCGAGCTCAGGAGCGAGTTTGCTCTCCCGGAGCGGAGGCTGCGCGGGGGCTCTTCCGGCCTGCGTCCCACGTCCCGGGTCTCCGGCCATCCCCAAGGCCCCAGACCGTCCCCTGCCCCGCTTCCCGCACCCTGCACGGCCGCGAGGTGCAGCCCGGGAGGCCCCGAGTGCTCTCCGAGAGGAGCCAGGGGCAGGGCCAGGCCCTGGCGAGGACACAGGGCTCCGTGTCTCTGGCATCCCCCAAGTGCGCTCTTTCTCCCTGCCTGGGTTCTGGGCCGGTGCTGGCAGGAAGGCAGTGAAATGGGGGTCTCCCCTCAAGCCCCGCGCTCTCTGGGAACGGTGTGGCCCTGCCCAGAGAAACGGGGCTGCGGATTTTGCTCAGCCCGCCGCCTCCCTGGCTCGTGCGAAGGCTGGTTTCTCAGCCGGGAGCCAGAGCTGACGGCCTGTAGGGGAGCGTGGACCGTGGGGTGGGGCGAGCGTTCCTGGACACGGGCTCCTTTAGGAGCCAGAAGGAGGGCATGTAAAATGCCGCTTGGCAGGGCCTCTTGGCTGCCCCAGGCCGTGAAGGACGCGTTTAGAAAGAGCAGGGACGGAGCTGGCATCCAGCTCGGGCCCAACAAGCGCCGAGGTTGGACTGCGTGTTCCCCGCGCCGCCCGCCTGGTGAGTGCCGGCTGGAAGGGGCTTCGCAGGCTCGCGGTGCCGAGATCCCAGCAGAGGCCTTTGCCGTTGTTGTCTTCGAGCCGGGGGACCTCCAATTAGGGCAGGGGGTGCTCCAGGAGGGGATGGAAGGGAGACGGGGCGCCTGCTAACTCCCAACGCACCGGGGGAGCCTTTGATGCGGGTCGCACAGCTCAGCGGGCTGCACGCCTTCCCCAGAGCCCAGCCCAGGGGCTTCCTGCTGGATCAGATCCGTGTGGCGACCGTTTTTTGTTCTTCAAGACTAAACTCCCCTTTCTCCTGCCCAGCAAATACCGACACCGGGGAATTATAGACCTCAGAGAGTGCTGGGTTTGGGCCTCCCGGTGGTGGGGTGCCAGCCGGACGGCCTGTGAGTGACAGAAAGAAAAAGGAAAACGGAGCCAGGGACTTGTAAACTCAGCGTCCACCCGCTAAGTGCGGCACTGAGCACTCAGGTCCGACCCAGAAGCTGACCCAGCGCCGCCCGAGGCCCGGGATGAGCGGGACGCAGGCCCCCTCTCCGCCGCCGGGGGTGGGGGACGGCGGTTTGCTGTGGGTCCCACACGCCGGGCAGTTCTCCGCAGCTGCCTGTGCCTCAAAAATAATATTTAACAGCGCTTTCCTTCCCAGAAAAAAGGTCAAGCTGTGTCAACAGAGGCGAAGTGGATAATTGAGGAAGCCCTTCTAAGATGAGGCCAAGAAACACCCGCGGCGTTGTTATTGCGCCCGGGGGAGGGCGGGTGGGTCCCCGCCGGAGTTTGTCCTCTCCCCGGCCGGCCGGGACAGCGAGTGTGGCAGGAGGCGGCCGGGAGAGCGAGTGTGGCAGGAGGCGGCCGGGAGAGCGAGTGTGGCAGGAGGCGGCCGGGAGAGCGAGTGTGGCAGGAGGCGGCCGGGAGAGCGAGTGTGACAGGAGGCGGCCAGGAGAGCGAGTGTGGCAGGAGGCGGCCAGGAGAGCGAGTGTGACAGGAGGCGGCCAGGAGAGCGAGTGTGGCAGGAGGCGGCCGGGGGACGGGGACGGGGACGGGGCGGGCGACCCTCACCGGCCTCATCCCGCCCCCGCCTGCAGGGATCTACGACTGCAAGGAGAAGCGGGAGGAAGTCAAGTCGGAGGACGAGGACGGCCAGACCAAGCTGAAGCAGCGTCGCAGCCGCACGAACTTCACGCTGGAGCAGCTCAACGAGCTGGAGCGGCTGTTCGACGAGACGCACTACCCGGACGCCTTCATGCGGGAGGAGCTGAGCCAGCGCCTGGGACTGTCGGAGGCGCGCGTGCAGGTGAGGACCCGGCCACACGCCGGCCCGGTGCCGCCGCGTCCCGCAGGCCCGAGCAGCCGGTCGCCCGCCGGGGGCTTTTCACGGGCCGCCGGGCTGGGGCCTCCCGCGAGCTGTGCTGGGAGGCCGTCCAGCGCCGGCCGTCGGGGATTGGGGGGTCTCAGTTTCCCTGTTTGGTACTTGGCTCCCCTGCGCATGGTGACATCTTTACAGAGTCTCCCACTCGCTACTGGTGCGCAGAGGGTGGCGGGCGAGGGGCCGGCTGCGCGCGCGCGCGCGCACACACACACACACACACACACACGCGCGCGCGCACACACTCTCTCACACATGCACGCACGCGGGGCATCTCTGTGTGAGCGAGGCTGCAGGATTAGCGCAGGGTCGCGGGCCGTCTCTCCCGCGGGTCCCCCGAGAGCGCCAGGATCAAGGAGGCTCCGTGTGGTGTGGTGGAGAGGCGGCCGTGCGCGCCGCGCCTGGACTCAGTGTTTTCTGGCTTGCAAACGTTTGGTTCAATTTGTCCATTTATCTGCTAGGTGTGTGTGTGGCAGGCAAGGGTGGACGCAGAGAGCGCCTTCTGAGGCCCGGCCCCGGGCGGGGACCCTGGAGGCCGCCCGGCCGCTGAGTCTTGTCTGTAAACCTCACAGAAGGGCTGAGGAGAGGCGGGTCGGGCACCCGGGGCTCTGGGGACGCGCTAGAGAAGCCAAATTAATATCTCCGCGCGCCGCGCCGGGCTGCTCCCAAAGCAGCAATGAAAGGCTTGGAAGGGCAGGAGGTTTTCCCCTTGCTGATTCATCCATCAGCAAATTCAAACACGACTTTGCCCCCGTTTTGCTTGCAGAAGGAAAGCGCGCACACACTCACACACACGATCGGGCGGAGAGCGGTTCACAAAGTCTTTAGCTGCATAAATACAGGCAGATATCTGTGCATATTTCACCGCCGCCCGTTCTCTGTCTTTCTTGTCAATGCCGCAGTAAAAATCGGGCTTCCTTAGGACGAAATAAAGACGGCAAGCGCCAGGCATCCCGCTCAGCTGGGCGGTGGCAGCCAGCCGGGAGGTCCTATGGGTGTCCCCCAGCTGCAGAAAACGCGGGTGCCCGCGGCGGCTCCAGGGACCCCAGAGAGAGGCCGGCCGGGCGCAGGCGCTTTCCGGCCAACGACACTCTTCTCCGGAAGATGGATGGAGCCTCGTCGTATAAATTAATCAAAAGATTAAACTTTCGCTTTAGGCGACGTCCACTTTTATGTCATCTTCTGTCTTTCTGCCAGGGGTCTGTAATAATCTCTCAGGCCTTGATGTACTGTTTCTATAAAAATAAATTACTTGTAATTTAATTCCGCACTATTTCTTTGCAGTAGTCTATTACAGGATAGTACCTCAGCAGCCGGGCTGGGCACCGAGTTGCAGAAAATCGGTTCTTGGGTGCCCTAAAATAAAGTGAAATACAGAGGAAGGGGCCTGCGCGGGGTGCGCGCGGGGCCGGGGCTGGGACCTGTGTGTGTGTGAGCCCGTGTGTCTGTGTCTGTGGGGGCCGAAATGAAGATCGATCGATTCGGGGGCAAATTAAAAATTAACGACTGTAAATAATAATAAACACAAACGCGAGGAATGGCACGGGAGGCGTAATTTTCTCCTGGCCACGGGGAAAAGAATCCCGTCATAAAAAGGAGCCGCGGAAAGTGCCCATAAAAGTCAATTAGTTAAGCCGTGTCCCGGGGAGGAGGGGGCCGTGTGGAGTCAGAGGAAAAGTCCAGGAGAGAGGGGAGAAAATGCCGTATAGAGAGAGAGAGATTTTTTTTAAATCTCGTCTCGGCATCATTCTGCGATTCTTCCCCGGGAACAGCCTGTCCTGTGTTGTTAAAAGATAGAGTTTCAATTTAGTGTGGAAATTCGGTGTAAATAAATTGAGCGTCCTACGGAACCTAGTCCTTATTAACCTTTTATTTTTGTGTTGTAGTGGAAACTTATATTACCCAGCTGTCAGGGTTATAATGGAAAGTTATGAGTGCCGGGTGAGGGGCAGGCGGTAATTTAATTACAACAAATATCTTTGGGTTTATGGCGCAGAGCTAAATTAAATGTCATTATTCACTGTCTGTAATGGAAATCAAAAGGAAATCAGATTACATCGTTTGTGAAAGAAATCCGTGAGTGCCGGTAATGAAGCTTCGGCTGTCTGTGGGAACTGCTCTTGGCCGCGCTACTTAGCATATTCAGGCCTAATTGGAATTGATCGCCAATCGCCCCAAGACTGATTTATTAGCGCCGAACGCAGAGGCTAATTCATCACTTTTATTCTTCATAATTTTGTTCTCTCCCCCCAACACATGCACACGCTCTGTGAAGGGAAAGTGAGCTTTGCCTTTTGGGTTTTGGCTGGGCGTTTTGGAAGCCGATTTCCGAGGAGGAGGCGGGCGGCGCCGGTCCCGCGGGGGACGGCGGCCGGGAGGTTTCCCTGGACCGGGGTCGGCTCCTCTTGGAGGCGGGTGGCGCTCGTCACCCCGGCCGGCCTGCGGGCGGTCAGCGTTTTGGCCGGCGCGGAAGCCGGGCCGGAGGGACGCCGGGCAGCGAAGGCCTCGGAAAGGCGCGGGGTGGAGGGTGGAGGAGGCCGCCGCAGGGAAGGAGCCTTTGGGATTCTGGGCTTGGACCGGACTGGGCCAGAGCTCGGCCCTCCTCCCCGGCCTCCGCGCCCCACGCGGGTCTCCTTTGCGTAGTGGCCGGTGACGGCCTCCACTCCCGGAGCATCACCCGGGACGTCTGTCCAGTTTCCCTGCTGTCCAGGGAGCTGAAAGGAGGGTGCAGAGAGCTAGGAAGTTTCTGGGCGGACAGAGCCGAGCTGGGTCGGGGCGCAAGCCCAGTCGGAGGGGCGTCCGTCCCTGCAGTGTGTGTGCGTGTGTGCGTGTGTGTGTGTGTGTACGTGTGTGTGTGTATGTGTGTGTGTGCGTGTGTGTTTCTTCCCTGCACGCCCCAAGAGACCTGCGGAATCCACTTCCCCTTAACACTGAACGCACGTGCGCGCTGGCCGCTTGCTGGGGCTGGCGCAGCAGACGAGGACCCAGAGGTGCCCGAGTGGCCGTGACACTCCCGGCCCGACGCGTCCGGCGGGTGGGCAGCGGGGGTGCCCCGTGGACGGCGGGCGCGGAGGGAGGCGGCGCTGAGCTCTCGTCTGCTTGTCCCCAGGTGTGGTTCCAGAACCGGAGGGCCAAGTGCCGAAAGCAGGAGAACCAGATGCACAAAGGTGGGTGGGCGCGGGCGGCGCCGGGCGGGGGCTGCGGCCGGGGTGGGGGCCGCGCTGACCCACGTCTCTCTCCGCAGGCGTCATCCTGGGCACCGCCAGCCACCTGGACGCCTGCAGGGTGGCGCCTTACGTGAACATGGGCGCCCTGCGGATGCCCTTCCAGCAGGTAGCCGGCTTCTTCCTGAGGGCTGCGGAGCCCTCCGCCCAGCTCCCGCCCGCCACCCTCCTCCCGCCTTCCCGCCTGCCCGGCCTCTTCCCCCTGCCCTCTCAGCCCTCTCCCCCGGCTCCCAGAAGAAAGCCCGCTGCTTTTACAAGGGGACATTTATAGGCGCGTTGGCACATATTAAAACCAGGCCATAAAACTCCAAGTCACCTTGGAGAAGGTAGAAACCCGAACTGAAATACGCCTTTACAGGATTCAGAGAGAAAGAAAAAACTATCCCACCTAGGCGGGAACCACCCACTGGGCCGGGCTGGCAGCCCGTCGGGGAGGGTGCGGCCCTCGCCGGTTTCGGGGTGTGGACGCGGCCTCCCCAGAGGTGGGCGCCTGCTGCTGGGGCCTGCTGGGGCCACGCTCAGAGTGGGGGGTCTGGAGGCCCAGCCCCGAGCGGGCGCAGGATGTGGGTTGGGTGTCTCCCGTTTCCAAGAGGTCGGAAGGCTTCAGGGGACCCCGGAATCCCTAGGGCAGCCCCCGCTGTGGACCGTGGAACAGCACGAGGGTCCCCAGCTCGGAGCTCAGGTCCCAGCACGCCCTCCTCCACCCCGCGAGGGGCAGTCTTGGGGATGCTGTTGGGCACACGCGGCCTCCGCCTCACCCTGTCCTCCGAGGGGACCAGGGGACGGGCGGCTGCGGTTATATGGGAGCGTTTCCCAAGGTCACCCACAGACTTTGGGGAATCGAGCCGGGCACACACGCTCTTGGGCGTCCACGCGGAGGGCAACAGGGCCGCCCTGGGGCAGGGGCAGGCCACATCCGTCCTGGATCCGGCCTGGGCCTCTCCTCCCAGTCTGCCCATCTTCCGGCCTCGTCCTGGTCGGCACCCTTCCCCAGCACAGAGACAGGGTCCCGCACCTGACCGGCGGCCCGGGGACCCCGCGCTGCCCGGCTCCGCCGTGTGGCCGGCTTGCAGGAGGCCGGTCAGGCAGCCTGACCACCTTCTGCTCATGCCGGCTTTGGGGGCTGCGAGGTAAACTGTAGGCTTCACCCCAGAGAGCTCAAGCAGAAGGCTGCCTCAGTGTCCCGGGGACACGGGTGTCAGGGCGGGTGGCTGGGCTGAGCCCGGTCCACTCCAGCTGGGTTAGGGTGGCGGTGCGCACTGGATTGGGGGCGGGGTCGAGGTCAGGGTCAGTGCTGGGCTGGGCGGGACTGAGTGGAGGAGGGCTGAGGGGTCCAGGCAGGCCGGGTGGGGTCAGAGGCAAGGTCTGGTCTGGTTTGGGGTTGGGGTTGAAGTGAGGGCCAGGTTTGTGCAGAGCAGTGGGGATCCAGGTTGGGGTGAGGGTTGGAGTCAGAGTCTGGGTTAGGACAGGGTCAGGGTTAGGTCAGTGTAGACTTGGGCTGGTGTTGGGGTTGGGTCAGGGTTTGGTCTGGGCTTAGGATTGGGGTGGGGTTGGGTTAGAGTCAGGTGGGGGTTGGGGCTGGGGTTGGGGCTGGGATGGAGTTAGGCTTGTGTAGGGGGTTTGGG
>PVJO010035195.1:0-10224 GCA_004026905.1 Hystrix cristata | reverse complement strand
TGCCCGTTTTTATCTATGTTCTGACAAAGGAAGGCTCCCCTCCAGGAAATGGGCCTGTGCAAGTTTACCTCAGGCATTCACCCTGGGTCTGGCTAGGAGCCAGGACATAAAATAAATTCTTTGTTGATAGTAAAACTGTTCCTGCAAGGTTAGCCAGACCTTGGAAGACCAGGGCGCAGGGGAAGTTAGACCTTTATCAGAAGACAGGCATTCGAACCAGCTCTCAATAACCACATAGTGAATCTTACAACTACATAGCAAGACCCTGAGTCAACACAAAACAAAACAAACTTACGTGTTAGGAGCCAAAGCTCTAGCCAGCGGTGGTGAACCTATGGCATGCGTGTTACTTATGTTTCTTTTAAGACAAAAGATGTTTATGTATGAGTTGGGTTTTTTCCACACTAAGCCTCAGTATTCAGGTTTAATTGCAGTGTTTTCACTTTGTGATAAATAAGTGGATTTTGGGCTGTGGTTTGGGCATTTGTGGTTTGCCATCTCTGCAAGACCTACCACTGAAAGGAACCCAAGATCCTTAGAGAAAGGTTGACTGCAGAGCTGGGAACAGGTACCTTACTAATAAGCCTGAAACATCTACAATTAATGAGAATGTATAGACTTGAATTTTAGGGGTGAAAAGTTGCCATGCCTCCAACTTACTCAAATAATATAAAAAACTAAATGCATAGATTAAAATCAATAATAAAGCAAGGGGGTAAAACAATCTAATGAATTTGGATAGAGGGAGTAGGAGTTCTTTGGACTCTTTAGATTTCAAATTCCACCAAGGTAGCTGAGCATAGTGGCACATGCCTGTAATCCCAGCACTCTGAGAGGCTGAAGCAGGAGGATCTCAAGTTTGAGCCCAGCCTGGGCAATTTAGAAACTTAGCAAGACCCTGTCCCCAAAAATGAAAAAGGACTGGGGATGTAGCTCAGTGTGAAGGCCATCGATCCAAACTTCAGGGCCAAAAAAAGTTATATCAAAATAAAAATTTACAAACTAATAAAAAAGAGAAGAAAAACGTGAGAACATTTGCCACCTCCAAGGAGCCCGAGGTGGGCGTGGCAGGCCTGTGTGGCGGGTGCTGTCGCACACTGGGGAAGCATGTTCCATGCTTCTGAGCAAGCTGTGGGGGGACCCCTGTGAGATTTGTGGGCTCATCATCCTGACCTCCCATTTTCCAGTGAGGAAACTGAGTACCAGCGCAGTGAGACCAAAGCTCTCTATCTCCATGTCCAGTGTCCACTTCTGAGCCCCGGCACCCGGATGCAATGGGTGTCCCTGCCCGGCACATGTCCCTGCCCAGCACTTCTGCCGACCTGGAGCCCCGCTCCTGCCTCTGGACCCCAGGTGCTTTGAATCCCAGGAGCCCCGCTCCTGCCTCTGGACCCCAGGTGCTTTGAATCCCAGGAGCCCCGCTCCTGCCTCTGGACCCCAGGTGCTTTGAATCCCAGGAGCCTTGCTCCTGCCTTTGAACCCCAGGTGCTCTCTCTCAGTGAGAATGAAACACCACCTGGGTTGAAATCGAGGAGCTCAGTTTCCCCATTTAGGAATGAGGCAGTCAGGCGGAGTCCCAGCTGAGGCTGTCTGAAACCTAAAACCACGCAGACATCCGGGCCCTACCTGGCGGCAGGTCTAAGCTGGGACCTGGACTTCTTGGGTTTGTTTCTAGAGTCCCACACTGGGTTCACCTCCACCCTCTGGCACAGAGCGTTCAGGCTGGGAGTCCCCAGAGGTGTCCCTCATGCCCGCCGCCTGGGTTCCAGGTGCCCTGCCGGCTGCCCCATGGCCACTCCTGACCAGCGCCGGCTTCCAAGGCCTTGCAGTGCTTGGAAACTGAGTCACTTGGGAGCAAATGAGTCAGCCCAAAAGCGCTTGGCAGCTCAGAGGTGCTGGTGAGTGGAAGAAATCTCATTTTTTGTATCTGTTGTCTCGGAGCAAACTGACGGCCTGAGTCTATGGTGCATCCAGGGACAGGACCACACCTTTGCCCCTGCTGAGGATCCTGGGCAAGGGGCAAGGAGGTTTCCTGGCGTCAGAGCATCAGGCCTGATGAGGGCCCCGGGCCACCCCAGTGCCCAGCTCCCCACTTCCTCCTCCGTGGCTAGCTTCCTCTCCTCCTCTCCTTCCTCTGCCTCTGCTCCAGGCCCAGGCCTCATCTCCACCCTGCACTCTGGGGTGGAGAAACATCCTTAGCAGGGATGCCGCAGGGCGGCTGACCTCTCGGAGCCTCCGTTTGCTTGTCCATCCAGTGGGGCCACAATGCCTCCCATGGCTGTCAGCAAAGGGAAACAGCCAGCTCAAGGTGGACGCACAGAGATGCCACAGGCTGTTACTGTCATTCTGGAATGCCCTTCAAGACCCAGCTCCCCTGTGCGGGGACTTCCTGGCCTGTCCCTGGTCATCTGCTGTCTGCCACTCTATCTGTCCCTGCACAGGAAGGCTGGTGAAAGCCAGTGGTGTACCGCAGAGGGGCTTTTTCCGTTCTGAGGCAGCACAGTGAACTGGTCCTCTGGCTGCTGCAGGGACCCTGCAACATTTCCCACAGAAACAGAGCACTCCGCTCAGCCGGGGGTGGGGGCAACCGACAGCCACAGGCGGCATCATAAACACCACTCGGGAACCCTGGCCACAGCCCACTGGCATGCAGAGGGCTCTTGGAGAGAAGCTAGTATTCTCCAGGCAGCATGTTAGCAAAGGTAGAGACAAAACAAATGCCCCTTGGACCAGGTGCAGTGCCGTGGAAACTCCCAGGCACAGGCTGCCTGGCTGCCTGGTTGCCACCCAGAGCTTCCAGCCCCTCCCCTCTCCAGAAGGTTCCAAGCTCTTGCTTCAGGTTCTTCTTGGGTTTTGAGAGGTTCTGATCCAGCAGTGTTGTTCCCGGCCCAGGCTGGCCATGGCCTGGCACATCCAGCAGGTCCTACTTCTGACCCAGGTACCTGTGTGTGAGAGGTGGGTCCATGGGAAATGGGGTGCTTGCCTTGACTTCCCTGTTCCTAGCTCGAGAAAGCATGTCAGTCTGGTGCTGGCAGAGAAACCCAGCACTTGGCGGGTCTCACGCATAACCACATCAGGGTGGGGATGGGACTTGTTCACCAACACGCCTGTCTTGTGGAAGGAGTTTCACATTAAGTATCAAATGCAGATCACTCTAGATGGTGACGCTCCCCCAAGTGGCCAGTGCCACTACTTTGCTGCTTCTGTGGCCCGAAGGCTGGATGAAGCGACCTCAGGGTGGCCAGCTGTGGCAATCAACGCTGTAATCACAGCTGACGCCACGATTTACTCTCAATCCCTGGACCTACTGCAGCTTGAGTTCTGCCAGCAGAGGTGCTCAAAGGCTATGCAAAGCAGCTGGGGCTCTGCCTGGGCGAGGTGGGTGTGGCTCTGCCCACAGACTGGCCCAGCGCAGCTGCCAGACCTCAAATCAAGTGTGTTTTGAAGCAGCGGGAACAGGGGCTGAAAGGCAATGATTTTCACACAGCCGACTGGGTTGGCTGGTGAGGGGTGGCCCGGATCTCGCCGTTTCCTTTCCTGGGGCCTCTCGGGTGTCTGGTCCTGCTCCTTCCCTGCTCTGCCGTCCTTCCATGTGCCCGGCCTCATCGTTTTCATGCTCCTGTTAGGATGATCACAAAACCTCTCTGGCCTCACTGCTCCCAGCCACTCTCTGTAGGAACAGCTCTTTCTAGAATCTTTCTATTGTGGGTCCCTGAGGGCGGCGACCAGGTGCACCTCCCTTCTGGGCCCTGGCATGGGGCGGTGACCAGCAGTGTTGGAGGACGTGGGTGGAGGAGAGGTCATGATGGTCCAGGGTTGGCACCAGCATCGCAGCAGCCCCGTCCAGGGATCCTATCGCAATGGCAAAGATGCTGAAGTAGCTGGTGCAAGAGAGTCCAGGGAGGTGTCCTGAGGGCCAAGGTGGGTGCAGGACACAGAAGACACAGGACAGGCGGGCAGACCTCTGCTTTCTGCCCGGATTTGGCCACCTCTGGAGTCGGGGACTTGAGCTGCTACAGCTCTCGGCTTCCAGCCCAAGAAAGAAGAGGGAGACCGCTGATAGAAGAGACTCAGACAAAGGGTGCTGGAGCCTAATATGCCTCCCTACGACCATGTGCTGCCTGCAGACCCTTGTGTGGATGATAATCTGCTTCCTCCTGACAGCCCTCTTGTTTATGTCCCTGCCACCAAAAGCATCCTCAATGGGTACAAATGACACAGTGGGTGCAGAAGAGCGCGTGCCGCGGCAACACTCTAGTTCCAATAGCACCAGCAGCTCTGACACCTCCCTGGGCTGCTTGGCCACCTGTCAACTGAGGTGAACATTTTTGGAGGCAGAAGCAGGGAAAGGCAGACAAAACCCTTGAACAGAGGCTGCCGCTAGGGAACAGCTGTGGTGTTAGCGTGCACTCTGGGGCAGACACCTCTGGCACCTCACTGGCCTCTGCTTGTAGCTGAGAGACCTTCCATAAACTCATCCCCAGCCGCTCGTCTGTAAAAGAGGAGCTTGGACGAGTGTGGCCTGAGAGAGAGGGTCCCTGCAAGGAGCCCAGTGGCACCCAAACCGAAGTGATGGCTCTGGGTGCCTAGACCTGGGAGCTGCAGGGGCGGGAAGACTCCTTTCCAACAGAGAACTTCTAGCGTTCCTCCCATCACTTCCTTCCCCAGTCGCTCCAGCCCACTACCAGCATGGCCATTGCCCTGGGAAGCCTCGTGTGTGGGCACCTTGAGGCCGACCTGGAGGGGTGGGCGGGTTGCCCCAGGGCAGGAAGATCAAGGCAGGCATGAGGTGTGGAAGTGGGAGTGGGCCGACAGCCTCCACAGCCTCCAGGGGAGACAAGGCAGAGGCTGGCTGATGTGCGGGAGGTGATGGGACGAACACCTGGAGGGGTTGAAGTGGCTCCCCGGAAAGCTCTGCCAGTGAAAGGAGGCTGCAGAACTGGAGGGCCTGCCCGTCTGATAGACTGAGAAACCGAGCTCAAACCACATCGTGGGGGGAGAGGTGCGGCTCGGCTGCTGGCCCCCAGGGTCCCCGGTGATGATGCAGGAGCATCTGCTGCTGGAAGTAGCAGAAAGCTGTGCAATGTGCTGTGATGCTAAAGGTGGTTATCAGCCTGAGCCCAGGGACCCTGGGGTGAGGGGCTCCCAGAGTCACCCAGCTGCTCTGTGACACATTCCCTCTGGGGGCTGTCCCAGGGCCCGGGTGTGCCCCTTCTCTAAATCCTGGCGTGGGTGACTGGCATGTGGGAGCTTAGCTGTTTCTGCAGTGGTGGTTGTCTGTGTCTTCTGCCCAGGTGACTGTAAGGCAGGCACACCAGGGAGAGCAGCGATTTGTGGATAGCCCCTGACCCCCGCTTTTCAGCAGCCCCCTGGTCTTGGGACTTCCTGTGGAAGGGGCAGGCCCTGGCTTCTCCCTACCAAACTGGAGGTTCTCGAAGTGTTTTGACACTGTCTCTTTTCCAAAAACTGGAGGTGGCAGCTGGAGGGTCACCTAGGGTCCCTCGGCCACTAAACAAAAACTGTGCCTTTATGATCCTGTCTCTTGAGCCTGAGTCCAGTCATTGAGCTTGAAGACTCCATCTTCTTCTGGTGGCCCCTGCCCAGAGGGTCTTGCAGAGGGGCAGGGCGGTGTTCAGGAGGCCTGGGCACCTTGGCTACTGACCCTATCCCTTGTCCCACCACCTCGTGCTCCACAGCCCTGGAGTACAGCTGTGTCTGCCCCAGACTGTCAGCTCCTTGGGGACAGGTCCCGGGACACCAGGCAGCAGGCCTGGAGGAGCCATGAGAATCCTGCCTCTCTGGGCCTGGCCTGGAACAGGACTGAGCAGATGAGTGACAGCCCCTGAGGTCCCAGGTCCCCAGTGTTCGTGCCACGAGTGGACTGTGAGCCCTGTGTTTAAGGCTCTGATTATAAACCAGGCTGGGGCAGGAGCAGGGGCAGGCAGGGGCAGGCAGCGACGTGGCAGGTGGCAGGCGGGGCTGCACAGGGGAGCTCAGCAGCTCAACTTCCTGTGGGCGCGGGCCCTGGTGCCGGCTTGGGAGGTTGCACAAGCCTTCCTTGCAGGCCCTAGGCTGCCTGCCTGCCTGGCCAGTGCACAGCCTGCCTCACCCGGCTGGCCCTGCCTCCCCCAGGGCTGGCATCCTGCTCTCTGCCCTGGGGCCTGGCCTGTGTCCTCATCGTAAGGGCTGGAGAGGCTGCCTCTGTCCGCCCTCCCATCCCTGGGCACGGCTCCTTCCTCATTTGCCGCTGTTCTAGCCCCAAACAAAACAGGTTGAGCCCTTTCTCTCCCCGCAGCAGTTGTCTCTGGCCTGTGGCTGCCTTCTGAGCGCTGCAGACGGCGCCGGCTGGGACAGGAGGGGGCCTGGACAGTGCTCTTGGTGCCTGGCCACGGTCGGCCCTGCCCAGGCAGGAGTGCAAGCTTTGCACGGCAGACGCAAGGATGATGCCTCAGCTGCAGTTCCGAGATGCTTTCTGGGTGAGTGAGGCCAACAGAACCTTCTGGGCTGAAGGGTCCCAAGGAAATGATTGGGGGGTGTCTCATAAAATAGAGGCTGATTTTTTTGGTTCTGTCTTGGAGGTGGCCTGGCTCACTGTCCCTTCTGAGGTTGAGGCAGGGGGGTCACAGGCTGGAGTACTTGGGCACAGTATCTGCTCTGTGCTACTCCGGGAGCCCTCTCCCACAGCAAGAGCTAACACAGGTGGGGCTGGGGCTGGGGCTGGAGAAGGCCATGTTGGTGGGGGATGAAGGGCAGGTCAGAGGTCTGGGGATGGACACATGGGTTCGGGTCTTGGTCTTGTGACTTACAGGCTGGGTAAGTCATTTGATGTCTCTGTGCCTCAGTTTCTTTGTATAATGGCAAGAGGGTCCACATAGTTTCAAGTGCTCAAAGTATGAAGACCCCGGCACCTCGCTGCACATCAGATGGTAGCTGTCTTTCCTCGCCCAACTCCTTGTCCCCTGCAGACCTGGGGGGTCCTTGAAGGAGGTGGCTGGGGCGGGCAATGCTTTTGCTTGTTTTCTTAAATTCAATACAAGTGTAATCAAGGCCTTTTGCCCATGAAATAGGGCAGCCGACTAGGGTGGTGGAGGTAAAGCGGCTTGTCAGGCCACACAGGCTGCAAGCAGAGTCCAAACTCTACCCCACACTGTTTTCTACTTGTCCTTGGCCGGCCTTCTGCTCCTGGGGACCAGCAGAGACCTCTGTGGCTGGAGAGGGAGTGTGGCTGTGTTGCTGGTTCTGCCTCCAATTCTTGCGGAGGGCTCCCCGGTCCTCTGCTCAGCTGGGTCAGCATAGCCTGCCCTGAGACCCTGTCCGGTACACCCAGGAGGACAGGGTGAAAGAGCTGGGCTTTCTTCCCTCCTGGGCCAGCTCTGCGTGAGTGGCCTGCTTCTTCTGCACAACTGCTCAGAGGGCAGAGCCCTTACCCGGGCCTTAGTTTCCCCATCTTTACCCAGAGGGCAGAGGCCTGGCCCAGAGAAGCGGATGGGGGCAGAGCTGGCTCCCCCAGCAGACACCAGCAGCCCCGGCCCAGGCCAGCAGCCCTGGGTGGGAGGTGGGGTGTGCACTGCTACACTGCTGTGACTCTGGGCCCAAAGCTAGGAAAAGACGAGGTTGCTCTGTGGCCCCGGGTAGGCCAGGGGAGCCTTCCCCGGGCAGAGCCTCGGTGGTGACAGGGTGGTGTGTAGAGTCGGGCGTGGCAGCTTCCTGAGCGGCATCCCGCCCACGCCTGCATTTGTCATATTCTGGGCTGCGGTAGCTTCATGGTCCCCTGTTGCCCCTCGTCCCCAGGGCTGGCTGCTAGGTGTGGGTGAAGGGGCAGCTTCCCTAGGGAGGAGGGCCAGAGCAGGTCACTGTGGGTATCACCTGCCCAGGGCCCTGATCCTACTGTCCCCCCTCATGCCCAGCTAGCCCAGTGAAGGATAACAGTGCACATTTACCAAGAGCTAAAGATGTGGGTGCCTGCTCAGGGCTGGGTCGGTAGTCACTCATTTAATCCCCAACCAGTAAAGTAGGGAGTAGTGTTATCCCTATCATCAGATGAGGAAACCAAGGCATAGAGAATGTAAGGGACTTGCCCAAGGCCACAGAACTGGAATTAAGCCTAGCAGGCTGACTGCCTGCCGGTGTCAGCCAGAGCATTGCGTTATCCCCCACGGACCCGGCATTCTGCTGGATCTCCGGCTTCGGGATCCACCTTAGGGAATTGAGGGGGACTCTGCCCTCTGAGCTCCCTGAGGAGTGAAGAGATCAGGGCAAGTGGAGAGAACAGAATTCTGAAGCTCAGTTCACAGATGAACCTGCCCAGAGGCGGAAACTGACGTCCTCTTCCCGCTTTCCCTAGCATCAGCCCGAGCCGACCCAGAGGCCCTGCGTCCTGCAGAACCCAGCAGGGAGTGACGGCCCTAACTAGCAGAAGGAAACCAACGCTCGTGGACTTTGCTCATGAGAGAAGCCCCACAGCGTTGAGTCGGGGCAATGAACTCTTATGTTACCCACAACCTGCGCAAGCTGGGTCCCTCATGTGTAGCAATTAGCTGATGTCCGCCTGGGACCAGGACATAGCTGGTGACATATACTTTGATGGACTTGAGTGGCTAAAAGCAGCCTTGCAGACTGCTGGTAGCCAGGGAGCCAAGATGGAGATAGAGAAGTTATAAAAAGCAGATACAACGGCTCAGAAGTGGTCAGGAGGTTTGGCACCAGAAGGGACACCCCCGTCCCTGCTGGGCCCGTCTGCAGAGCTGTCTGCACGGCTGCATGGTGGCTTCTGCAGCCGCTGTCAGCTGCAGCACGGCACTGGTGCAGGCTGCAGCCCGAGGAAGGGATAATTTGATTTCTGTTAGGCGCACAAGACAGAGAGCATCGCCGGTCTGCAGAAAGTTTGTGGCTGAGCCTGAGAGCGGGACCTGTCAGACGTGACTGAGCTGAGATCTTGGTCTCCCCTCTGAGCAGCCTCAGGTCTCCTATCACTTGCGCCTGCACTGAGTCAAAGGGCAGGAAAGTCAGGGAGGGGCAGGCCCCCCCCTTCCCTCTGTGTCCCTCAGCTGTGGTGCCTCTTCCCCTTCCTGGCCTTGAGACTCTGCGGTTCCCCATTTAGGAGGCCATGGAGAAGGGCCCCGAGGACCCCACTTTGGTCTGTCCTGGAAGTGCCCGTCCCCTGCTCCAAGACCTGTCCCGATGGCCCTGAGGCTGACATTTCTCGGGCACCTCTTCTGTCCTGGGCTCTTAAAGCTAAGGAGATACCTTGTAAAGAAACGAAACCAATTAATACAATGCCCTAAAAAGGACAGTGGGAAAATGGAGCAAAATAGAGGGGAAAAAACTCGCCCTTAGTCTTATCCAACAGAAAGGAATAATAATATGTTGCTGTGCTTCTGTAAGGTTATTTTACACAGATAGAAGCAGATTGTGTGTACAACTTTGTATCCTTTCCCCTTTTCTCTATTTACATTTTTTTATTATTATTTTTGGACAGGGTTTCACCATGTAGTGCAGGCTGGCCTTGCACTCACTACGTAGCCCAGGCTGGCTTCAAACTTGTGGCAATCCTCCTGCCTCAGCCTCCCAAAGGTGGGATTACAGGCATGCACCACTACACCCAGCTAAATTTTAATTTTAAATTGTGGTAAAATATGCACAACCTAAAATGAATCGATGGAATCATTTATCTCTTGGCTGTATTCAGCTGAAGAATATTTTCTAGTTATTGGTACTGGGACATTTTGGTCAAAAGTCAAATTACCCATTAGTTTACAGGAAATTTTTCTGGTAGATACAGTAAAAGGGAATTGAAAGCATTTCCAATTCCATTGCGCCACATAATTCTGCCAAATGTAAATCTCATATATTGTCGTGAACTCTATTTCTGGTCTTGCACTTTGCTTTATGTTTGCTTCAATAAGCTACGAAGAGGTGGCATGCACGGTGGCTCACACCGCAATCCTGGCTGCTTGAGAGGCTGAGGTAGGGAGATTCGTGGGTTCGAAGCCTGCAAACATAGCAAGATCATCTCAAAACAAAACAAACAAAAAACCCAGAAGTGACACAAAGTAGGAATTGGGATCCCCATAGTTAACCCGAGCACACTGGAAACCAAGGAGAGGCTGAGTGTTACCCCACGCAGCCCGTGGACTGAGTGAATCTTCGGGCTGGGCTCAACATATGGTGGCAAACAGGCCTCACGGTTTGGGTAGAATGGTTGCCAGCAAAGTCCACATCACC
>PVJO010035194.1:0-10153 GCA_004026905.1 Hystrix cristata | reverse complement strand
CCCGATGACCCTTCTGCCTTAGAAATCCCCAAGTGTCAGGCACTTTGTCCAAAGGGGACCATACTGGGGTTGACATAGGACATGGGGTCCTGGCTTTGGGAGAGACAAAGGTTGAGGTCTGAGGGAAGATAGAGGGGCCCAGAAACAATCCCATTTAGACAGAGGGGCCTGGAGACAATTCCTGTCAGTCCTGTGATACCTGTGAGACAACCACTGATTTCTGCCTCTGGAGTCAGAGAGAGGGGAGGAGACCAAGATGAGGTCTGAAGGAGGACAGAGGGCTCAGAGACAGTCCCTTTTAGAACGTCTTGTCGCCCTATAAAGTTAAATGTGAGACAACCACTGATTTCTGCCTCTGGCATCAGAGAGAGCAGAGGGCCTTGTTCTGATGTCTGTCCTTCATGTGAGGGGAGCAGAGAGAACCTGTTCCCACTCCAGGTGAGGCCCTGAAGGGGGTGAGGAAACCCCAGCCCAGCAAGACTGTCTGTGAACTATCTGGACCCATCTCTGTTGTTTCTCCTGGACCCCACAAGGGCAGGCTTGTAAGAAGGAGTCCACTCCATTCTTTGCCCTTGATGTGACAAAGCACTCTCGGTACTAACAGGGATGGCTGTTCAGACTGCCAGGAAACAAGGGCACGACCCAGAGGAAAGGAATGAGGGGTCCCCTCCTCCACTAGATGAGCCACATGGGGACCTTCTCTGCCCCAGTTTTGAGGCCTGGAAAGCCTGAGCTTGGTGCCTGGATGTGTGGTCTCCTAACTTAGGTTGAGCTCTGAGAACAGTGATGGTCTTGACCACAGAAGTGGGTGCCTTACCCTTCAGAACTGAGAGGACCCCATAGAAGCCCGCCCGTGCTCTGAATCCAGGGAAGCATCATGGAGGGTTATCAAGCAGGCGATTCTTGACTTGTACAACAGGACCCGAGCGATCTTAGGGTTTCTGAAGAAGGAGCAAGGATTCAGGAAAAAAGAGGGACATGGGCACTGGCCCAGGTAGGATGAGAAATGAGGCAGGACTGCGGGGCCCAGGACACATGACAGATGGGACCCCGCTTGCCTATTCTGTCAGTCTGAGCTCTGGCCTGCATTCCCACCTACAGTCTGAGGGAGGAGGACTCAGGTCCTCACAGGCGTGGGGCTGCTTCCAGGATTCAAGGAGAGGACTTAGAGTGAGAATTACTGAGGGGAAATTGTATTCCACCTCAGAGGGTGACCTCCACCCAAACGTCAGCCCCTGGAATGCAGTGCACCTCTGCCCCTGGCTCTCGGTGTCAGGTAGAAGAGGGCCTTGGTCTGAGGAGTGTGGCCTCAGGTCAGCAGATCCAAGACGCGGGAAACCCGGCCCTGCCGGCAGGCTGGGGTGGCCTCAGGCAGGACCGTGGAGCAGAGTCACCCTGCCCCGTACTCCCACCTCGGCTGTCCTAGGGAGATGGTGGCCTTGATTTGCCAGGCGCATCCACATGCCAGTAGCAGGGAAATGTGACTACCTGGGTCTGCCCCAGACAAGGGAGGGCCTCTGGATCCTACTCCTCTCTCAGTCTGGGGAAACTCCATGTAGAGGTGTCCAGATGTGCTGCATTTTTGTCTCCCTGGTCTCAGGAAGGTGGGCCTTGCTGTGAGGATCTTCAGCAGGTCACAGGAGGAGACAGGCCCTGTCAGCAAAGGGAGCAAGCCAGGATGTGCTGGGAATCAAGGAGAGGAACTTGGCTGAGGACTGAAGGTCATTTTTATTGGTACAAGTCTATAATACATAAGGGTTTTGGTCATCGTGGGGAATTGCTACAAATACCAGCCATGTGTTCATTCTTTTTTATCCATTTCCCCTGTCCTCCCTCCCCCTCCCTGCATGTCTTTAAATGCATGTGCATAAAAGTGTGTGTATGTATGCATTATACATGTTTGGAATACATAACCATCACACTCCTTGCAGGGACTTGGTGGATATGCAAACTTCACAATTTCCCCTTTTTTTTCTGAGGTTCCCCCCCTTCCCTCCTCTTTCCATCCCTTGGTTCCTTCCCATATGCTAAAGATGTACCTCAATATTTACTGTGGTCCATATTTTCTTCTGCTTTTTATTTATGTTTTGGGTTTCTCATATAAGAGAAACCATGCAACATTTAAGATTTGACAGGATCCCATGTGTTGATTCTTGGTATTAGTTTTTGTGCACCTGGAGTTCTATATACAAAGATCTTGCCTATGCCTGTGTCCACCAGTTTTACCTACTTTGTTTTTTAGCAGCTTGTTTCCTTTTCAATATTTAGATCTTTGATGCATTTTGATTTCACTTTAGTGCATGATGAGCGATATGGGTCTAGGTTCAATCTGCAGCATGTGGAGAGCCAATTTTCCCATCACCATTTATCAAAGAGATGGTCCTTCCTCCAGCAAATGTATTTGGCTCCTTGTCAAAGATAAGGTAGCTGAGGTTGCTTGGTGTTGGTTCTATACCCAGTATTCCGTTCCACTCATCCGGAAGTCTGTTTCTGGCTAGTACCATGCTGTTTTGATTACTGTAGGTTTGTACTTTAACTTGAGGTCTGGGGCTGTGATGCTCTCTGCCTTGAACTTGTGTAAGATTGCTTTTTTATTCTAGGTCTCTAGAATAACCTGTGACACTTAAGGGGATTTTTTTTTTTTTTTAGTTCTGTGAAGAATACCATTGGTATTTTGATTGGGATGGTGTTACATTTGTATACTAACAGCTTTGCAAGTATGATCGTTGTGACTATGTTCTGCCTATCCAGGAATGTGATATCTTTTCATTTTCTGATATCCCCTTCAATCTCCTTTTTCAGAGTAGTGTTGTTCATTGTAGAAGTCTTTTGCTTCATTGGTTGGGTTAATTCCTAAAGTATTTCATTTTTCTTGATGCTATTGTGAAAGGTGTCATTTCCTTCATTTCTTTCTTTGTGAATTTATTACTGGTGTCCAGGAACACTATTGATTGTGTGTGTGTGTGTGTGTGTGTGTGTGTGTGTGTGTTGACTTTGTAACCTGGTACGCTACTGAATTTGGTTATTCTAGCAGTTTTTTGGTGGACTTTTTGGGGCATTCTACATAGAGGATCATGTCATCTCCAAATAATATTTTAATTCTTCCTTTCCTATACATATGTCTTAATTTATTTCTCTTCATGATTTTTATGACTCGTGTGTTGAAGTTTTATTAACTGGAGTGGTGACACCAGACCTTGTATTGTTCCTGATTGTAGAGGGAAAGTTTTCTGCTTCTCCCCATTTGAGATGAATTTAGCCATTTGTTCATCACAAATGGCTTTTATGAGATCGAGACAAGGTTCTTCTATGCTTATTTTCTTCAGGATTCTCATCATGAATGGATACTGGATTTTTGTCAAGTATTTCTTGTGGGCCTATTGAGGTGATCATGTATTTTTGCCTTCTGTTGATGCAGTGTGTTACATTTTGTATTTGGGCGTGCTGAACCATCCCTGCATTCCTGAAATGCCTCCTACTCGGTCATGATGCATGATCTTCCTTATGACTTGGTGCATTCTGTTCACCAATATTTTATTGACAATTTTTGCATATATTAAAGAAATTGGCCTGTATGTTCCTTTATTGGTTGGATAGTTTTCTGGTTTGAGGATCAAGATGATGTGTACTTTCAGGAATGACTTTTGGAGAGCTGTTTCCCTTTCAATTTGTTAAGGAGTTTGAGGAGTATTGTCATTAGATCTTCTCTAAAGTTCTTGCAGAATTTGGCAGTGAACACATTGGTATGTGGATTTCTCTAAGTTTTTAGTTTTTTATAAATTCTTCAACTTTATTGACTGATACTAGATTATTCAGAATTTTCATATGCTCTTGGTTGCTTCTGAGTCCCAAACTTTCAATACACTTTTTAATATCCTGAGTGTCTGAATAAAACCTTTTCATGGACTGTAATTCTTTGCTAAAGTGTTCATGCTTTGTATAGTTTTGTTTAGCTCAGCTGGCTTTTTCTTAATGTCTTCTGAAAGCTCCTTGACCATTTTGGTTATTACTTCCATTACCTATTTAGTTATCTTCTGTAAACTTGCAGAGCACTTGTTTGATCTATTTTCTAACTTCCTCTATAATTCCTTTCAATAAATGTAGATGTATGACATATTTTCTTTTCCTCCTTGATGCCCCCTGAATTGACTTCAAGGAATTGGGAATTTAGGGAGACATTTTCTTGCTTTCTCGTATGTTTCTCTTATTTTTTGTTTGTTTTTGTGCTGAAGTTTATGGCACTAAGAATGGAAAGATTTTGTTGCTAGTATAGAGATCTGTTTAGTCAGTCTGCTTTTCAAGGATGTATTTTGAGCCTAGCTAATTATAGTCCTTTGCCTCTGTCCTAAGATCTGATCACCTCTATTAATTGGGAGGGGAGGTGTAATTGGCCCAACACCAACACGTCTGGGAATGTGCCTGGGTATTGTTAATGTCACAAAGGTGATATAAGTATTGGCATTCGGAGAAAATCCATTAATGGCAACAATTATATGATCCTGGCAATGTCAAACAAATCACCTACAGTGGGATCATCCAAGAAAAACTAGATATTAACATACGTGAAGGACTACCTAGGTACCACCCTTAACAATAGAATAGAAATCCACAATTATAGTGTAAGCTTTAAGATCACCCAGATATTGACATACAGCTAATCTGAACTAAATAGGACAGCTAGAGCTCTGCTAATGGCGGAAAAAATATCAACAGTAATTTTAGAGTTAACTAACAATATGAAGATTAATAAAGCTTGATGGTTATACTGTTAAAGAAATAATGGGCTGTGAAAAAGCGAACTCAAAGACAAAAATATGAAAATTGAAACTATAGGATATGAGGTGAAGAGAGAAGTAGGTGAAATGATCCTACTAAGGACTCAGAGGGGTCTTTATAGAATTAAGTAAAGGTAATAGAAAAAACCGATGAAAAATTGAAGACAACAGCCCAAAAGGGAGAAAAGAAAAGAAGAAATTATGTGCAGAAAAAAATAAGGAAAATAAGGGGGGAAGTGGCTTGAGTAAAAGATTTTAAAATTAGAAAAAATTATTTTTGATTTTTGGATTAATAGTTTCCTTTTAGGATCCAGAAATTTGCAATCTTATTGTCCCCAAGGAACATGAGGACATTAGTCAGAGGGAGCAGCACAGCAAAGTCCTTGTACACATGGAGGCTCTCGAGCATGGTGGGGAGGAAGTGGCAGCCTCCTCTTCCTCCTACTCAAATCCAGACTACTCCGAGAAAAGTGCCTCAGGCTGGGACACAAAGATGTCCCCAGAACCCTCAGGGTGTCTTCTCTTCCCCACCCAGCCATGGCCTCCAGTCAAAGGAGCCAATGCAGGCAGTGCTGCAGCAGGCAAGAAGAGCAGGGTCCGTGCACCTCGCAGGACCTGCTAATCCATCATCTACTGGGTCATGTGTTACTAGATGAAATGTAGCTAAACTGTTGCAGGTCCTGCGCCTCAAGTATCAAAAGGAGCAGCTGATCACCAAGCCAGAATTCCTACATAGGGTGGACCACAACTGAGACCAGCACCGCCCTCTGGTCTTCAGGAAGGTCTGTGAGTGCATGTGTGTAATCACTTAGCATCGATGTGAGGGAAGTGGATCCCTGCTGGCTGAACACATGCCCTTCTCCCTGTCTTGGGCCTCACTTACAGTGGGATGCTGGGGGATGATGACCAGATCATTCCAAAATCAAACTCCTGATAGTCAGCCTGACTATCATCTTCTTGAAGGGCAAAGGTGCAAGTGAGGAGGACAGAAGGGAAGTACTAAAAACAAGGGAAATGTTACCTCAGGAGGACCACTTTGTTGTGGGGGAGGTTTGGAAATTCATCCCTGAGGGTTTAGTATAGGAAGGGTATCTACAGTATCTGCAAGTGTTCGATACTGATCGTCCTCACTGTGAGATCCAAAGAACTCAAACCAGTAAGATGAACGTCCTGGAGCATTTGGCCCAGGTTTCTGCAGGAGACCCCAAGTCATACCCACACCTGTAAGAAGAGGCTTTGAGAGAGGCCCAAGAGGCTGCTCATACATGAACCATGAACCACTGGTGGGGTAAGGGGCATGCCAGTGACAGATTTTTCACAGCCCTATCACTAGCTTAGATTTGGCCTCATGTGAAATGAGGCCCATTCTCCAGTGTGCTTCTGAAGAGCAGGCAGTTTTCTAATGAGTAAAGAGCCAGGGTAGGTGGAGAAAACAGTATGTTGTTTTCTATTTGATCTGTTCCATTTGGGTTACTTAGAAATTGGCATATGTTATCTTTATGATGTTTTGAAACCTTGTTCCATTTTTGTGAGCAGGACTGTGCTTGAGGTCTGCAGCCTGAGGCGCCCTCCTTGTCTCTCACAGGAGCTCCAGGATCCAGACGGGAAGGTCTGGTCGAGAAGCAGCGTCCTCAGATCGCACAGCAGAGGAGGCCCAGGCAGTGGCAGGAGTCAAGGTGAGGTGCTGCCCTGATAGTTCCTAGGACCTATCTGCCCCAGGACACCTCATAGACCCAGGCTGCATATGCTGTACTCTCTACCCTAGAGGCTTGTCCTCTGCAATTCAACTGCAGCCTGAGAAGTAGCCTCACATCATGTTCCAGGTTCATGTGAAAAGGGCCTGCAGGAGAGGAGGACAGGAATCTATGAAGTCTAGAACACCCCCGAAAGACCTTTAAAGGTGCCTTTGTGGGAGGCAACAAGTGTGCTGTTCTCAGCTGAAAACATTAATAGTCTCCCTGTCTTTTCCAGGCATCTAACACTTCAACAACAAGCTCTGGCTCTTGCCGAAGAACCTCACGACTCCCCCATGGTCAGAGGAGCCAAGACAGCAAGCTAGGGAAGGCCATCCTGCCCAGGGTAGTACACAAGTCCTCAAGGGTGCAGGTCCTCAAGGACGAGAAAGCAGCAGTCACTGGTTCCTCTGCATCCTCTTCCTCCTATACTGTAATCTGCGCCACACCAAGAGAAGATTCTGGGTGTGGGACACCAACTTATCCACAGAATCCTCAGGGAATCTTCTCCCCAACCCCACACTGCCATGGCTTCCAGTCAAAGTAGTCAATCCACTGAAGGTGCCAGGAGGCAAGAAGAGGAGGGTCCAAGACCCTTGCAGGACTCAGACTTCTTTGAGATCCTGCAAGATGTGCCCCGAAGGAATAAGGTACGCAAGTTGGTGCCCTTCCTGTTCCACAAGTGTCAAAAGAAGGAGCAGATCACCGTGGAAGAAATGATGCACATTGTGGATGACTATTTCTTTCAGCAGTCCCCTCAGATCTTCAGGCAACTCTGTGAGTCCGTATGTCGGGTCTTTGGCATGGAGATGAGGGAAGTGGATCCCCCTGGGCACACATATGAGCTTCTCCCTGTCTTGGGCCTCACTTATAGTGGGATGCTGGATGATGATGACCAGATCATTCCCAAAGTTGACCTCCTGGTAGATATCCTGACTGTAATCTTCATAAATGGCAACCGTGTCAGGGAGGAGGCCCTAAGAAATCATGTGAGAAAATGGGAGATGTTAGCTCGGAGGAAGCAATTTGATTTTGGGGAGCCCTGGCAATTCATCACTGGGGATTTGGTGCGGGAAGAGTACCTGGAGTATCGGCAGGTTCCTAACAGTGATCCTGCTCGCTATGAGTTCCTGTGGGGTCCGAGGGCCCAGGCCGAAACCACCAAGATGAAACTCCTAGAGCTAGGGGCCAAGCGTCATATGACAGATCCGAGGTCGTTTCCTACATATCTATATGAAGAAGCTTTGAGAGAGGAGCAAGGCGTATTCAGCTTCATTTAGGGGCAATATGAGTGACAGGGAGCGTTCCATGACCATATCACTTGTTTAGTTCCCACCTCATTGAAATGAGGCCCATTCTCAGTCTATGTTTCTTGAGAGTTTTCCAAGTAGCGAAGGACCATGGGAGAGGGAAAAATGCTGTGCATACCATCTTGATGTCTGTTCTAGTTGGGTTACTTGGAAATGGGCAAGTGTTTTCCTTATGAATTTATGAAGATTTGTTCCTTTTTTAGTGAGACTGAAGTAGCTTGCACATTTTATCTGAAGAATTGTATTGATGTGAAATGTATTGTTTTTTGACATTGATGTTTGTTTTTTGATGTGAATATGATTTTGTGCAAATTTGAACACATGGAGTTCCTTTTCCATTAAGGGTCTTTCCTGTTTTGTCAGACAGGGAAACCATTCAGTTTACTTATAATGAACTAGGAGTTGAATAGGAATTTCCTTGGATATGTGTAAGAGCTTCACATCAAGTTAGATGGAGACAAATAGACACAAGGCAGAAAAATCATTCTGGGCTTCTCATTTCTTTTCCCTGTTCTATACTATTAAAAATATGTTTACTATATACCCAAATATGCTTGTTCTCTTCAATTTCATTAGGAAAATTTATTGGCAATAAAAAAGCCCATTTGTTCACGGGTACATCAACCCCAATTCTTCATTTCACGTGTACCCTTTGCAAGTCCCTATATCTGTGGGGGAGACATGAGTACACTAGACTGAGCTGGATGAAACCCACCCCATAGGATGGTGGGGTCCAGGTTTACCACCAATGTCAAGAGATAGAGAGCTGTGCTGCAGGACCTAAAGGCCATGAAAGGAACCCTGAGGGGGTGGAGTCCAGCAGAGAGCAGCCACAGGTCAGTGCTGAGCCAGGGCAGTATGGGGCTTGGGGTCAATGCAGTTCCTTCTGCAGGAGTTGATTTTAGGGCAGCTCCAAGGTGGCCAGGGCCAGACCCTCAGATGAGGTGACCTGGGCCTGAGCGGATGGAGGACTGCTGTGAACAGCACGGTTAGATGGTGGACTGAGCTGAGAGGAATCTTCCCTGGGCCAGCTCTGAGAAGAGTGATCCTGTGCAGGGCCAGAAGCAGGGGACTTCTCCCCAGGCTCTGCCAGGGTTTCCTGAGGGAAGAGGGTGACTCTCAGGTGAGCTGAGGCCCTGAAGTCCCCGGCCAGGTGCTCTGCTGTCTGCTGGGAGTGTCCACTTTCCAGGGTCTTGCAGTGTCCAGTTGACTGGCTTCCCCGGGGACAACTTTTCCTCATGGATCCAGTTTGTCTCAGCACTCCTAATGGACATGAGAATCTGACCAGTCACAATGGCCAGTGACACAAGTGAACAGATGACTGCCTGACCAAGTGGTTCTCCCTCTAGCGACTTTTCTCTGTGTTCCCAAGTGTCTTCCCCCTGTTTTTTTTTTTTTTTAACCAGTACTGAATGAGTCAGTTTTCAATTATTTCGTTTGTGAAGGAAGTTTATGCCAGTGATGTCAGGATATGTAATTTTGCTTGAAGTTTCAACTGCATCCATGCTGAGCTGGATTTGTCACTAGAGTGGCCAGGGCTTTAGGCCCCAATATCATACAGGCCTTGTGAGCCCCAAGGCTGGACTTTTGATGAAGGAGATATGATTAAAAATAGTTGTTTCAGTGGAAGAGAACCTGAGAGGGAGGGGATCATTGTACTTCCCCCAAATTCCAAGAGCTTTGAAGTACTTGGTCCCAGCCCGGACCGACTCCCCAGTATCTAATCAATTAACACATACTGTTGGAGAAAACATCCTGAGGGAAGGTTTACTCAGTAGCGATTTTGCCTGGTTTTTTATTCAGTTGCCCAGTGACCTGAAACTTCCTGGGAAAACACACAGATTTTTCAGAAAACCAGTTATAGTGCCTGGTTTTATGACAGCACTAGAACCAGATGCTTACCACCAATTATTCAAACTATGGCAAAGATTCTGTGAGGTATTTTAATACATTTGTTGCATTACACTGGTCCTTAAACAACACGTGTGTGAAACCCATTTTAGAGACGAAGCACCTGAGGCCTACTGGACTTGGGAACGTCTCAGGATCCCTGTGTAGTAAATGAGTAGGCCAGGACTCATCTCTTAGTGTGAGATCATCTAGAGGCCACCCTGTTTCCATTCCTCACAACCTGAACCCAGTTCTTTTTCTGATTTTATTTCTATACTCAGAAAAATAAAAAGTATATCCCAGGTTGGAGAAACACCCTGAGTTCAAAGGCACTGAAATCTGGCCTGAAATAAGAATGTAACATTGAACAAGTGACAGGTGCACCCCTACTCCCAGGGGAACTGCCCAGAGTCACCTGCCCTCCTGTGCACCATGTAGAAGGCCC
>PVJO010035193.1:0-10158 GCA_004026905.1 Hystrix cristata | reverse complement strand
TATGTACCTTCTAAAATGAATATCAAATTTGAGAAATAATCAGTCATGGTTAATTTAGGAGGTTAAAAATTATTTCTACCTTAAAACATGAATTTTTTGAGTCTAGTTTGAAATGTATTTAAGTATTATTTATTCTCATTATTAAATCAATTTGTTAGTATCCCAGGAATTTTATATTCTTTCTTTATTTAAAGCAATTAAAAAAAATCTATTCTTACCAGAACTAGTACTATTTCTTAATTACTAGGTCTGTCAAGGGGAAATTATTTCTGTAGACCACAAGAGAACATTTAAATTTTACAGATCATTGCTTCAAATTATATTTATTCTTTGATTTTCTATTCACAGTGAATAAATGACTTATTCTTAAGTAACCTTGATACTCATAATTAGAAATGATTTTATTAATAAAGAATGTTTTGTGTTAGACTCTAAAACCTACTTCCTCCTGATGAAAGGAACTTAGGTCACAGTTTCAACTTTCTTAGCCAGATCTGTAATTATATGTTTTTATTTGAAAGCCCTTTTTAATTTAATTGCAACTATTTCTCAAACCTGTACATCTAATGAAAATGGAAATTATTTGAAACTAATCTTAAGAAATAGACCTCTATGTAGGAAATAGGGACATAAAAATTAAAACATTCCTAGCTAAGTAGCTGACATTTTCAAAATGAGAAATAAGCGCAAAACTTTTCTTTGAAAATACATTTGTGTGTATTTCAAATGCATAGTTTCCAAATTAATTTTTTTTATGTTCAGACCAAACATTTGCTTTTATTTTTCAATCACTATAACAAAGGCTTATGCTCAACCAGCCCATTAAATACTTTAAGCATGAAATGTTATAAAATGGTGTAATAGTGTATTGTTAAAGAAACACTAATATTGGCAGGTTTGATTTGGATTTTTACTACAAACTTTAAAAATCTACATTCATGGGACTTCATCGAAAAGTCACCCTTCAATGATAATCGTGCTTATGTGCAGAAGTCTCCTCATCTAAGTAGCTTGCTATCATGGGCCATGTGTGAAGCCCTTAGAGAGAGAAAGCTTCATGGGTCGGAAGGACAAGAAGCAGCCTGCGATGTTGCTCCGTGCAAGTCAGCTGTCCAGAATCCTGGGGAGCAAGGGCTCCAGGGACCAAGAAGGTGTTCAGATTTCACGTCAAATTTCTCTGTAAACAGCTTTTGTAAGAATAGAGAAGCACATGTACTGAAATAATAGCACTAGTTTTTGATCATAAAGAGAAAGAGCCAGGCAATTTCACTAATATATTTTAAAAACCTATTGAACTTTCAATTTTCTCTCTTCTACTGCCGCCATTTTTGTTGAGGCCACCGCGTTTCCTCAGAGGCTCTCGCGCTTAAGTGCACGTCTCAGAAGTGTGTGGTCAGTATGGTAGAGTGCTATCTGAGAATCGCTTTTTCCTGAAACAACTCTTGATTAGAGTAACATCCTGGAGCTCATCTATCAATTTTCTATCTATCATCTGTCTATCCATCTATCATCTATTTATCTATCATCTATCAATTAATCAATCCATCTATCATAATTGACTTTTTTACAGTCTGAGGAACTCATTGTACCTATTATAATTCTAGGATTAAGAGTTCAGGAAACGCCCTCAAATCTAATGAAGAGCTGAGTTTTTAACACTGTAACTTTACCTCACATGAATATGTTAATTACTCGTGCTTATAATGACTGTTTATTTTGCTATATTAATTTTATTTCTGAGTCATAAAAATAAGCTTTATAGGGCACACTGACTTCCAGTCTCAACAGCAAGGCAGAAATTAATCTCTTTTCAATTTTTTTCTCCCAACAGAACCAGGATATCTGCCACCCAGGAAAGATACTGATAATGGATAAGTGGAGGAACGATGCTTGTGTTGGATGATTAGAAGGATCGTGCCTGAGGATCCCCAGCTCTGCCTCAAAGGTGTCTCCTCAGCTTCAAATGCAGTAGAAGAAAACATATGCAGATGTATTTTACCACGAGACTAAATGGAAATATAAGATGTTCTACTCACAGCCGAGTACCAAGCAAGCATCCCATTTGATGGAAATATTTTCAGTCCCCAAGAGCTAGAGAAACTCCTCTAGAATTGTGACAGAAAGAAGCCAGGAGAAGGGAAGGCTTTGAGCCTGTAGGATGGATTCATGAGAAAGAGTCTTTTGTCTCTCATCTGCAGAAACCAGACAGTCTGGGACTGAGAAGTGGCCTGAGAAGTTCCCTGCATCTGCTCTACCACCCTTCACCTCCAGCATCAGGCATTTCAGTACAAAGAATCACCTTCTTAATGCATGGGAATCACTAACAGGAATAAACAAACACCAAATCCAGCAGCCACACAGCATCCTAAATACTCCAAAGACTAAATTGTTCCTGGAGCCACAGTCCACAAAAAAGAACAAATCCTCTATGCAAACCTAAAAAATTTGACTGCCTAGTAAAGTAAAAGACTTAAAAAGGATAGAGTCTTCCAGAATAATAATCAAAATGTCTGGTATAAACAAAGAAGTGTAATAGATATTATATAAAAGAAAGATAATATACAAAGGAGAAGAGTACTAGAAAGAAAGACGGGGAAAAGCAGAAAGGCAACAAAGGAAAGAAAAGGGAAAGGGAAAATATGGAAAATTATGAATAAACCTGCTGTAAATAGGGAGGGAGGGAACAGAGGGGAGGGGGGGAAAGGGGGGAGAACTAAATTTCTTTTCTTCAAGCCGCCGTCTGGAGGTCTGATGCACTCTACAGCTGGCTAACACAGTGATCATGACTGTCCTATATGGGGAAGGAACTGTGGGTGTTTATTAGCAGGGACAGAAGAGAATGAGGGTGGGAACTTGGTATTTTGGATAAGTGGACAAAAGAATCTTGGATTCTATCGTCTGAAAGAAGCTTTCCTTGAGTGATATCTGTGTCAAAAACTGGAGGGGTTATCGTGAGTAAGACTCACATAGGAATCATGGTTGCGACAACCTCAGAAGGCGCATGTGATTATTAGGAATGAGAACTGTGTGTACCATCTGGATGGTCAAGGCTTGTTCCCGCAACACCCAAAATCTCGGTTTGAAGGTCAGATTATGAGTGCCCATGCTTTCCCTTTCTTTCCATAAAAATCCAGATGATTATATTTGGCTTGAGAAAGACAAACTGTAAAAGTCCTGAAAGTATTGTTGGTTTGGATCATATTTTCTCACATAGGGATGTTATGACTATTAATTTAAAAAAGAAAAAACTCTTCAAAATTCTCAAATGATGCAGAAAAATCTTAGAGTGTTCAGAGAATCACAAACTGTTCAAAACATGCCATTATAGTCCTTAAATACCAAATTTAAGATTAATGCTTTCAAATATTCCATGTATTTTCTAATAATCTTTGATATGTTTTCATTCATGGGTACTTCCGTGTAGCCGAACATGGCTGTCACTGAATTTTCAGCACCAATGGAAATAGAAGGGCTTGATTCTTAAAATAATATTTGAAAATAAATGTAATTTTTTATTATTTTAACAAAGATAATTGCTAAAACATAGATATGTAGATTTGAAACATTTTGGATCTTAAATTTACAAACTACCAAGCAACCAGGAGGCATTGCAGTAGAAAGAGAAAGTTATAAAATTTGATCAGCAGCAGTTTAGCACAATTTCTTGCATCCCCTCCGACATCTTATTTGATCATCCTCGCACAAGCGCTTTTATTTTAAACACTGGCAACATTATGTATTGTATTAATAATAAAGTTTCATAAAATGCACTACAGTATTTCATATAAATTGTTTATTTGATTCCAGGTTACACTTTTTAAGAAAGTAATAAAATAGAAACTTTCTATTTCCATGAACCAGCCACATTCTTTAGGGGAAAGAATTGACTGTGGAGGTCTCCACATAATGGTCGGCCAGCATCGAAGTGTAACTGTAAACGGTGCACCCTCTTGAGCGGATGAGTTAGGCTTTTTTAGAGGCGAAATAGCTATTAGGAAATAAATAGAAGACTTTTCTTTGGGAAGACTGTGCTACTGAAGTCTTCAGGATATATATCACTTTCAGTTTCCTGAGAGTTCCCAATAACGACTACATAGTTTATCTTCATTTGTCTTCCAGAACTGGCCTCCTGTGATCTTGGTCCATCTCTCTACGGCCACTACTTTACTTTGGATAATGCCCATGGCCACAGCTGGCAAACAGACACAATGCCTACTCACTTCATCATTGACCTGTGGAAGTATGATGCCTACATTGCAGCCCCAAATAACCCACTTCATGTCAATAAAATTTCTGCAAGAGAAATTATTAAATATTTTTCTCTGTCCCAGCATGGTTATTTGGCCACATGTGTAAGTTGGGAGAAAAATTCAAAGAAAATAGGATGTGGAATCATAGGCTCAGAAGATGAAAATGAATCAATAACAGAGTTTGATTATGAGCAAAGCCATTTTTATTTTTATTGATATGTTTGCAGTGTGTAATGATTACATTCCTCATGGGCAGTTGGTATGTGTAACACATCTTAATTCTTTTTTCCTTCCCTTTCTCTCCTACCTCTCCTCTCTTCCCTTCTGCAAAAGACCTATCTCCTTTATTTCCTTTTTTTTTTTTGGTTTTATTTATATTTTGGATTTCTCCTATAAAAGCAAGCAAATGATATTTAAGTTTGTGTGTCCGATTCATTTCACCTAACATTATGGTTGCAGGGTGGCTCTATTTTCCTTCAAATGATTCAATCTTATCCTTCTTTATGTCAGAGTAGTACTCCACTGTGTCTAAATGCCACGTTTTCTTTATCCATTCATCTGTTGATGGGCATATAGGGTGCTTCCAAGTTTTAACGATTATGAATTGTATGGATGAATATAATATAGTGTCTTTGAGCCATTCAGGAAGATGCCTAGAAGGGGAATGTTAGGTCAAATAAAATTTCTAGTTTTAGATTTGGAGAAATCTCCATATTGATTTCCATAATGCTTATACTAGTTGAAAGCCCTTTCTAAAAGGGTGTGAATGACCAAAGCAAAATCTGATGAGTTACTGATAATATCCCTGAGATGGTAGAAATTTATTACTTCTCTTTATATATACTTCATCTTGAGGAAGACATGAGATATTCACATAATCTAAAAATACATATAACATTTTATAGCTTATATTTTTGCAACCTACATAACTTAATGTCATTTTATGTTCTTTTCATCATGTGCTATGTTGTTTTCTACTCTATTATATGTTGGATATAATATAATTTGTACATGTGTGTTTTATTAGGTCATTACCCATATTTACTAATGTATATTAGGTTACACAGACCTGAGAAAAATCAGTGGGAATGGATGATACACATTGAAAAAACATTTTATTGTTAAGGGATTGTTAAAATAAAAGTAATGATGACATCTCCTATTTTGCATTTCCTACCAGCTTTGCATACCATACATTATTTTTAATGACACACCAGTATTAGGCGTGTGGAGTAATAAATGCTGTTGGTGGAGTATTCAGTGGGAAGATAGTATTTTCATTTTCTCATCTGGTATCTATGACAGGATAAACGAATCCTTGAGCAGAGAACCTACGTTTGATCTCTCTCTGTGGATTGAATTTCTCATGGCATGAAATCTGCTAAGACCATGCTGAGTATACTACATAGAGCAGATGTGTTGCAAGAAACCATAGAAAGATCCATCACCTATTATGGACTGGGTCTGGACCTCATCTGCTCTCGGTTATATTTTAAATTATAACTTCGAGGGGCTGGGGATTTAGCTCAGTGCTTAGAGTGTTTGCCTTGCAAGCACAAGGCCCTGAATTCAATCCCCAGCACCAAAATAAATAAATAAACAAATAAATTATAGCTCAGATAAAATACAAACATAACGAAACTAGAAACCATACCTATCAATGAGAATATTATCAAAATACTTTGTCTCTTTTGCCTTTAAACCAAAAGAGACTCTGATTATCACTTGAATGTAAATATTAATTTATGATTGATGAAAACATACAGACTCGATAATCCATCTATGACTACTAGTATTTGTGGGCATGTATATGCTGGTCACTGATGTATACTTTATATTTTTAGATGGCACAGCTGAGTAGTAGATATAGAGATTGATAACTATAATAAAACTGGCCACGATAATTGCAGCAAAATTAATGTAAAGATACGGCATCACCAAAGAAAGAATCTACAATCCTGAAAACTTCAATTCTGCCAATGTGGCATTAATTTCTGCTGTACTTTAAAGATATCAATTGTCAATGCTCCTTTGAGCTTAGTATTTTGTAAAATGTATGCATTTTAATGACCTCTATTTGTCCTTCTCTACTGTAATAGGCATCACCCCAAGACAGGAAGCTAACATGGGATTCCTTCAATTAATAAGATTGACTGCTACACCTATGCATTCCAGAATTCGAGAAATAGTCTTAGAAGTATGTTTGGGAACTCACTCACCCAAAACTCCACTAATTATCTGACTTTTAGAGGCCATATCCTGAAGGATTTATGAGACTAGCCTTCAATATTTTCAACAATTACATCAGTTCAAAGATAAGCCCAGTGTTTTTGCAAAAGTTGCATTATGCAACTTACATAATTCATCATCACTTTTATAAATGACTGACTATACCTGAGTAAAATCTCTACCTCAGACCTCTCGAGAGCCTTGTTGCCTTTGTTTTCTTGATTTAACACTTAATTTTTTAAATTTTATCTACCAGGTGTTAAAGATACAGGATAGTTAGCAAGTCGTGTTAATATATGTTAGTATAGCTTCTTTTACATTCTGATTTCCTTGGCTATCAAAGGATGTAAAAATATTTGTATCCCATATAAAAGCTCACCAAAAAGTGACCGCAGCAGAAAAGCACTATAGCAATGAAGTGGAAAAGATGACCCATTCTGTAGTCTTTCTTCAGCCTCCCCTGTCACTGTTCAGAGGGCTCACGAACAGAATGGCCATGGTGGCAGGGCTGGAGGTTATGCGTGGACTTAGCAGCACGGATTCCCACTCACCAAGGCTGATCTGGCTATAGTCACTGCTAAATGCCAAACACACCAGCAGTAGAGACCAACACGACGTCCCAATATGGCGCCATCACCCATGGTGATCAGCCTGCAACCTGGTGGCAGGTCGATCATATTGAGCCATTTGTACCATGGAAAGGACTATGCTTTGTCTTTACTGTCATAGACACTTATTCTAGATATGGATTTGCCTTTCCTGCCCATAATGGTTCTGTCAAAACTACTCGTATGGATTCACAGAATGCCTTATCCACCACCATCATGGAATTCCATACAGCATTGCCTCTGATTAAGGAACACATTTTAAAGGCAAATAAATGAGCCACTAGGCTCATGGGCATGGAATTCACTGGTCTTACCATGTTCCTTGCCATACAAAAGTAGCTGGATTGAAGACAGAGTTATAGTGCCAGCTAGGTGGCAATAGCTTGCAGGGCTGGGGCGAAGCTCTTCAAAGGACTGTATATGCTTTGAATCAACGTCTGCGTCTACGGCCATACCACCCTGAACGCGCCCGATCTCGTCTGAATCAACATCTGCTATAGGGTAGTGTATCTCCTATGGCCAAGATCGATGGATCCAGGAATCAAGAGGTAGAAGTGACAGTTGCACCATTCGCCATTACCCGCAGTGATCCACTAGCAAAATTTTTGCTTACTATTCCCCTAAGCTTATGCTCTGCTGGCTTAGAGGTCTTAGTTCCCAAGGGGAACTAAGTCTTATACTAGGGATCACAGCAGCGATACTATAGAACTGGCAACTAAGACTCCCCATTGGTCATTATGGTCTCCTCATGCCTCTGAGGAAAAAGGTAAAAAAGGATTTACAATGCTCACAGGGGTGATTCACCAGGCTCTCAAGAAGAAACTGGACTAATACTCCACAATGGAGTAAAGGAAGAATGTATTTGGAAGGCAGGAGATCTCACAGGGCGCCTCCTAGCATTACCATGCCCTGTTGTTAAAATCAACAGGAAACTACATCTATACAGTCCAGTAGAATGACAGTCCTTAACCTTCAGGAATGAAGGTCTGGGACTCCCCAGCATGGAAAGAACCAAGACTTCCTGAGATGCTTGCTGAAGACCAAGGGAATACAGATGGGTAGCAGAAGAAGGCAGTTCTAAATACCAGCTACAACTCATAATCGGTTACAGGAAGTTACAGGAATGAGGATGGCAATAGTTCTTTACTAATATCCTTCCTATATAATATGATGTTGATAGTCTTAATATTGGTTCTTAGGTGTTGTTAAACCTATGTTCAAATTATAAAATGTTAGGAATAAGCATCAAACAAAGAAAACTTGCCTTCATTCTGGGGAGGGAATCAGTGTGTTCCCATTTGCATGCAGGACAGTTTTAACACATCGGGGTAATCACGAGCCCGTCTTTGTATCTGGAGACTATGGTTTAATGTGTCTGGTTGTCAGAAGAAGCGGGTTGTGATCGTTAACTGACCCTGTCATTTTAAGTGAGAAATACCCAACTAAACTAGATCAGCAGAGTTCTGGGTGTGGCTGAGGGGATTTAATAAAAATTTGCTGGATTCACTGAGTGTGAATGGTGCAACCAAACGGGTTTGCCACCTAAATGATACAGAAGGGAAATGACGAAGGCGGGCACCCTCCTGCTTCTTTGGAGGAGCTCCAGCCTTCCCCTTCAACTTGGACATCGCCTCATGGCTTCCAGTACAGACTTCAGTGTCCGGCACAGACTTTCCAGTCTCCATCCCAGACCCTTTGGCCTCCTGATACTGACTCGCCCAGGACACCACAGTGAGCTCTGGGCCTGCGACGAGACCCTTCGGATCCCCAGTGCACAGACAGGACTTTTGCACTTTTCCACACCTGACGCTGTGAGCAGCCATTTTGAGCCGACCTTGTATAAGTCTTACATATTGTATACCTTGCATTAAATTCATTTCTCTAATAAGCACTGACTGATACAGCTAGTCTCATAGCTTGCTTCAGCTACCTGAGATTGGGTTCTACTGAAATTCTCTTGATTTCTCCATTGCTTCTATTTGAGTTTCTGAATCTAGCAACATAACCCGGCCAGAAACCAGAAAGTCATTCCATCAGGTTCTCTGCACTGCGGCCTGGAAATCTACAGCAGCAGCAAATCTCCAAGACTGTATAACTTCTACGGGTTTGCGTGAAAAAGAAGTGGCAGTCAACATCCTGAGAAAAGCAGGGTGTAGGTTTTTCTTCTATTTACTCTTAAAAGAAAAACTTTTGTCAATTACATTTATCATAGTTTGAGCAAAAAATGTTTAGAAATTGCACACAACCCTACAAGAGTGGGGGTTCAACAGAATTTCACCCAGCAGCAGGAGCAGCCAGGTTTCACAGTCCATTATGGTTTGTGCCTAGATGTCCCCCGAAAGCCTCATGCAGTCATAGGTGGGGCTTTTTTAAAAGTGGTTGAATCTCGCGGGTGTGATGCTGGGATAGAGGGTGCGCATCACTAAATCAGTCCACTGATTGGGCTGGCACCAACCTGATCCCTGCAGCCTGGATAAGATTTCAGGCGCAGAAAGAGGCTACTTAGGTCCCTTCTGTGCCTCTTGCTTACCTTGCTGCCTTCTGCCTGTCCGCCATGCCAGGCAGTCCTCCTTGGAGCCAGCCGATTGGGGACTAAACCTCTACAAACTATGAGCTAAATAAACCTTTCCTCCCTTAACTTTGGGTGTCGGGTATTTTGTCTCAGCAATGACAGAAATGTAACTAAGACAGTCTGCATGCAGAAGAAAGGTACAGAATTCGCCTGACAGGCGTGGTGCTGCCTCTGACCCGTGCAGGATGTTATGAGGAGCTGTTGCTCGTGACTGCTGAAACTTGAATGGTTACAATTCTCTAAAGAGCTGCTAACTACACTCTTCACTTAGCTTCGAGGTTGTTTTGATAATAGGGTGCCCTTTGCTCTGTAGAGACTTGGGACTCACAGGTAGCCTCTGGTGAAATTTAAATTAATCTAACATTGTGACAAGACACACACAAAGCTGAAGAAGGACAACTGGAACCAGACTGCTCTGGTCAGATCCTGGTTCCAACAATATGAACTGTCTGCCTAACTTGCTTGGTTTACTCAATATCTTGGTATCGCTTTCCTAAAC